>OX424573.1:143622336-143749836 GCA_949152435.1 Gastracanthus pulcherrimus
AACATTTTGGAGGCACGTGTTTCTCGCTTGACGTAGCACAATAGGTTTCACGTCAGTATTCTTTTCACATCTTAAAACATCTTCGAATAATAATTCACCTACAGATTTGTCATCAGACAATGATAATTCAGTAATTTTTTTTTAGATTGTACGCAGCATTCAAAATATTTCATTACATCTTCTAAACAATAACTTTTACCATAATTTTTGCTCTTATATATGATTTGCGTATACTTTTCCGTCGTTTCTTGATATCCTTCTCTGCAAAATAAATAAAAAGATATAAATTTTCAACTCGACAGCAATCTTGTTACTTATTTTGCAATGCAAAAATATTTTAGGTTATATATACATTCTTTAAATCATTAAAATGATGAGCATAAAATTACAAGTACATCACAAAATTATGTAGTCCTTATGTTCCAGTTTGTCCTGTAATTCATCATTTACAGCATTAATAATTACATAAATACATAGAAAGTTGTTGTTTATTTAAGAATTTTTAAGAATGGCGGAAGAATACACAGTACAAGAATTAATCATTAACATGATACATAGTCAATCACTCTTGTATGATAAATCAACAGAATCTTATCATATACAATATAGAGACGGCAGACAAAATGAGTTATCTTGTATTTGTCAAGCAATTTTTCAACTATTTAAAGTTCACATGAACGGTAAATAGTACATTATGTAACAAGGGCAAGAAGTGGAATATTTTTCCCACGGGTGAGTTTACTGCCCGAGCGAGCGATGCGAAACGAGGGTAGTATCATCCGAGGGAAAAAACGACTTTTTTCTCGAGTTACGTAGTACTTTATGCTCATCTCAACTGTGGCCACTTTTTGACTTGGAAAGCGGAACTGATGGACTGACGTAGAATGTTTGAAAACGTGGTGGGTGCGCGGTCTGGACGGCACTGCTCTACTCTCTAAGTAATAGTTTTTCATAATAAATATTGAATATTCTTATAAATTTTGTATAAAAGATCTATGTTTTAATTTTATTGGGTAAAACATAACTTATATTGTTAAAATACAAGACAGTTATTGGTAGAACTTGATGAAATAAAGAAATTTTGACTAGTTTCTAGTGAAGTCGCTTTTTTCTCACATTTACGGGAAAAAAATTACTTTTCTCCCGCATTTGCGGGACTTATACTTTAAAAAATGCGCGCGCGCGCGCGCCATTCTCGCGCCATATTTTTCAATTTTATTTGTTTTCTGATTACAACAATAAAATTGTGCATGGCGAAGTGAATTTACGTGAATTGTATTAAATAATAAAGCAATCTCAAGTCTTACCTAAAATATTGCAATTTTCTGGAGAAATTTTAAGTTTAATTAATTGTAATCCGAAAATTAAATTAAATAACGCGAAGCAGAGTTCACCAACCATTCATTGCAAAAACTTATTCATTGTATTCGGAAGTACTTATTTTTTAACTTTCAAATTGCATTATATTGAATTACACTATTGTTATTAGTAATGTTATAATTATTTTATATTATTGATAAAATCTGAGAAGAATGGAAAATAATATTGCCAACACTTTGATTATGAGAAGAATTTACAGCAAAAAAACATTCAATGATGAAAGGCTACATGAAAAGGAAAAATTTTGTCACGATTACATTTTGCCTTTTTGCAGTACAAGATTTGTCAAAGTGGCAATAAGCGAATTAAATATTGACATGGGAGACAATTATTTTTCGAGATTTTTATTTTATTTGACAAACGACAACCACCTAATTATTCGTTTGTGGAACGAAGAAGCCAAACACAAAATTACTTTACAAAAATTGATAAAATTATTTCATCTACAGATGAGAATATAATCATTGGAACGATCGAGGATAGAAATAATCTGACTTTAGATCAAGCAGTTATACGGTGGTATAAAAATATCAAGAGTTTGTACAGGTCTGTATGGCCAACATGCCGCAATCCTATCAATCCCATGATCAACTCACTGATCCAGCACTTGAATGTGATTTGCAGTATCAGATCGTATCTTCTTACTGATTATGAGATAAATGATACTTGGGATGAAGTATTTTCTGAAATTTCTAAAGAACAAATATGGACTAATCTTAGAAATATACTCTATGAATTATATAGCAACAAAATGCAGTAGATCGTTACATTATTTAGTTATTGTTTTTATAGTATCATTATAGAAACAAAAGGTAATACTAACAGGAAAAATTCTTCTTATTAAACCGTTTTGAAATTGTACCTTTGATTTTATTTCTAGTTTTATTTTTAATATGTTGCTGAATGACAAAATCAACCAATAATATATAATGAACCAATAAACATATTTTTATAAACTCACCCGTTTCCTGCACCCCATCTTTAAAGTAATCTACTCCTCAAGCCTGCATAGGAAGTACGCATTGATAACAGTCTGCCAATTTTTTCATCTAAAAATATTAACAATCGTTATAATTTCAAAACATTATAGAATTTTATCCAATAAATCGTTATGGTTGTAAAATAAATAATTTCAACATTAGTAATTATAGAAGAGCTCTTTTCATCCGCTCCAGTACAACTGTGTTTGACAAGTGACTTGCAATTCATAATAGATATTGCAATATAGCGTTACGAATCCAAGGTGAAAAATTGCTTGAGCACTGTAATATTGCTTGCTTCTTATGCTATGTCCTCTGCCATTCAAAAATAAGGCAACCAGTGAACTTTTGATTCGACTTAAATATATTCCCTTTGCGCAACTTGACAGTGGTGCCAAGTCAGTACTTAGGATGGTGCGCTAGCCAAGTTCTATGCTTTGCATCGACAGGAAGTTCGGAAATTACATTTTTAGAGGTTGCGATATAATATTTCATACCTTTCATTCTCTGAAAATTCATTTTTTTCTTGTAAATATAAAGATTATCTCTGAAATCTCTAACAAATCAAATTTAGAACTCGAAACCCATTTTTCCTCGAATATATACCTGTGTTCTTTACATAAACATAACACTGGATACCAACAAGTATAATTGACTCCTGAGGTCGATTATCGTAGAGTGAAGCAAGTTCCTTGCTATCCTACAAAATCTATTCCACGAGTCAATACTTCATTAGCAAATATATTCAAGGTCAACACACCTGTGGAGTATATCTATATGCGGAATGTAGTTTTGGTCCCTGTGCTCCAACAATATCAAACTCGGATATTGTTTCTCCTAGAGCTTTTGCATTCTGCTCTGCGACCAGTACTAGTACTTTCAGTACTTTGCAAGCATACAGCTGTTCAAAAAATGCAAAATTCAAAATTAGACTACTTTTTGAGCATCCAAAATGTTTTTTGTAACTTACAATGATATCAGATCATACCAATTTCAAAGAGTTACTGACAATCTTATCAAATTTGTAAATGTCTAGGCAAATTTTTTCTGCATGGCGCAGATGAACATGATCATCTTGTTCTGTAAACTCCTAATGGTATTGTATTACCTATCTCATGCGAATCTTGGAAGAGTGAATTCTCCACTCCAATGTTCTCCGAGTTTGTACTGATGACATCTACCACTCAATAGTGAGGCAACCAGTGAAATTTTGATTCGACTTGAATACTCCAATTGCACAACTAGACAGCTTGTATGATGATTCTATACAAAAAAGTTTGGATGAACATTGATACTAATTGTGTTACGAAATAATTTCAAATTTGTTTAAGTTCTTACTTTTCTTTTACACGCACGAGATTGGCAACATCCTCTTAGGATACGTAAATATTTTTGAAAATTGGCTGACATTTCTTGTGTTCTGTAATTGAGAAATTCAATTTATCAACCAAAATATTTTATTTTGTCTATTTTTCTAATTAAAAAATTGTCACTGTTGTACAATTAAAAAATTTGATATAAAATCTCTTTACTAAAGTTTTTAATTTTTTATTTCTATCAAATAAATTGATACTTACATCTAATTTCTTTATCTTAAAAATATGATCAGCCACGAATATGCCACTCAACGATTAAAGATGGACGCCAAACGAAGCAAGAATAGCAAAAATTTTGGAGCACAAAAATGGTTGTTTCTAGTTAATACTTAATACAAAAACTTAACAAATGTATTTCAACGTTTAATCCTTTTTAGAATTTAAGAACTTTCGTCGTGTTCATTAAAAACTGGCGACAGTTAAATACAAAACGAAGCACTAAAATTATCAAACACACGCTGCTGCGAACATTGTACTTTGTGAATTTTTACTACTCTCAGTCTGCTGTCTTTCGCTGACGGCAGTGATGACCACCTGTCGACTGCTGCTATGTATAGCCACAGTTGTATAGCACATATAGACTTGCTTCTCCTATCGCAAATGGGAACGGACAGCACAGCATAGCGCAGCTCATCACAGTGCAGCACGGGGCTTATGTGGACTCTCCCTAGCAGACACAGCGACCGCGAGCCTCCTAGACGAAGCGATCGTGAGCTTCGCAGGCGTACACACCCGATCCGCAGCGACGGCGAGCCGTCGGATGGCGAAGGCGACTTTGACGACGACGAGTGGGACGAGCCCGAGTATCGGAATCGCAGCACAAGCTTTAGGTACGATAGGCTGAGCAGTAGAAAAATGACTGTAAATCAGGCGCTAAACATAATACCAAATTTCGACGGTAATCCTGATAGATTAAATTTGTTCTGTTAATCGGTGCGTGCGGTGCTAGAAGATATCGGAAAAAGTAAGGAAAATCTGTTACTGATAGTCCTGTCAACTAAATTGACCGGTAAAGCCGCCGACGGATATACGTCAAGATTAACCAGCTACGCTCGCGCCGAGCAGCTGTTAGAAGATTTGACGATGCAGTAGGAAAATATAGACATCGCGGATGACAGTGTGGCACAGGTCAAAGTATTGAAGCAAAATCCGGGAGATACTGCGAGCGACTACGGTGTGCGAATGCAAAAATTGCACAATCGATACTTGACAGTGATCGAGTCGGCGCCCACTCTCACAAGTTTTAACAGACAGGCTAGAAGGCGCCTTACAGACGACGATGTGCTGCAGCAATTTTTGTTTGGATTGGAGGCCCCACTTGACCACCAGGTACGCGGCGAGAGACTGCGCTGCCTCGGCGAAGCAATAAGAATCGCGCTCGAGTTCGAAGGTAGGCAGCGGGCGCCGAGCCGCTACTAAGACCTCGACGACAGCAGAGCCAGTCCCAACGCAGGTACGACGCGTAGTTGTGGAAGAAGTGCAGGAAAGAACAGTTACAGTAACAATAACAATAAAAACAATACTATTTGTAATAGTAAAAATGAAAGTTTTCAAATGTATCAATCGCAACTCGATTCATATTGCATGTACTGCTAACGCGATGTGCACGCAACCGAGGAATGTAGAAGAGTTATTGACTATATGAAGAAAAATTTAATTCAAAATCCATACAAAAATAATAGCGGCAACGCGAACAAGAATTATAGTAACGCGCACTGCGATAACAGGAGATTTAGTAGCGACAGGCAGGGCGATTGCGACAACAATTACGATAAAAAACTTAGAAACGCCTGGGGAAACAAAAAGGATCGCCAGGATGGTGGCGACGATAACTAAGATGGCGATAACCCCTCAGATGAGCGCGATAACGATAAACAGCAAGAAAGCTAGAAATACGCTCGTCGCAAACCCCAAGCGCCGAGCGTCAAGAAGTAAAGCTGAGAATCGAGAAGTCCCATAACTCAGCAAATATCAGATTCCTTACCGCGAGACGGCAAATGCCAATCATTTTATTGTACTGCCCTCAGTTAAAAGAGACGCATGGAAAGTTTGACGCCGATTCCAGAGCAGACGTATCCGTCGTAAAAATCGGGCACCTCGCGCCTGATTACCCGATCGACTCGCAAAAAATAATCGAAATCTAAGGAATAACTCCCGGCACTTCGTTCACTTTAGGCTCAGCAGCAATCAGACTGCAGGGGTTGCAATACAATGACCAGATAGTATCGAACGAGTTCCACATAGAAAATTCGGGAATAATCGACTGGGACATTATTGACCAGCATTAAAGCTGTGTCATTCGTACCGTTCCTATCGGACAAGAAAGTGTCGGTGCCGCCGAGAGTAAAAATGGTGATTAGTGCGCGTGTTAGGATAAAGACGTAAAAGTAGGGTAGGTTCCACAACTGGAAATTTTTGGAAATTTCGTTACTGAAAATATCAACGGTCGAGTCTATGCAGAATGCATAAACTTAAGCGAAAACGAAGTAACCTGTGCCAGTCCAGCAGTTGACCTACAGCTATGTGAAACAGTTGCAGAGAACCCGCTATATCAGACTGATGGGGTCGGCTCAGCTGAAAAGGCCGCAGAAATCTCGGAATGCTTAAGACTCTTGTACGACACAAATAAGCAGGCGAAAAATATAGAGAGGTGCTTAACTTGAACAAAATGTTGCAGAACAACGTCCCAGTTAGAGAAGAAAGGGTCAACAAAATTATGGAGTTGGCGAACTTAGACGGCTGCAATGAAGAGAAGATTGGTTACATAAGGTAAATAGTGCAAGAGTACGGGGGAGTTTTTAGACTCGAGGACAAGCCACTGACTGCAATCCACTTAATTTAACATAAAATTGTCTTGAAGTCAAACAAGCCGATACGTAACGATAGATTTAGATTTCCTCCAGCCCTTAAGGAGAACATGATAAGGAAACTTGACAAGCTCTGGCCCAAAAAATTCGTGGTTCCTTCCAACTCAAACTACTCATCTTTACTTTGGATTGTACCAAAAAAGCATGACGCCCAAGGAAACAAGACATTTAGGCTGGTTACGGACTTTAGGGCACTGAATGATGAGACAGAGGGTAGTAGCGACCCCCTGCCTTTTACAAGCGACATTTTAGAGCACCTGGCTTCGGCAAACTACATAACGGTGATGAACATCAAGCAAGGATACCACAAGATCTTAATGCATCCTGATTCTACACATCTCACCGCTTTCTATGCACCTGACGGCAAGCTTGGAAACCAGATACTCGAGTAGGACGAAAACGGCCAGTCCGAGAAACGTAGTAACATGCCGAATGACGGCAACCGAGACAGCACCAGAGACCCCGTTCGTGAAGGAGCCCACGAGCCCCGGCAATTTCGCGTCAATGCAAGTGTTAAGAGCGATCACCGGACATCGACGACGTGCCGGATCGAGAATTTTCACCAGCTAACAGGAATTTAGGCGGCGCAAACCTGTCACAAGACCGGGATTTGCCTCCAAACCCCGCGACACCGTTGCAAGCTAGCAGCGCCAGTAGCAACGAAACAGGCGACGCTAGCAATGTCGCCAACGTAGCTGCGTTAAAAATCGACAACTTGAAACTATATTTAATCGCGAATGCGCGACCACCCCGCGAGAAACCGCCGTGGACAACCCCCGAAGCTCAAAAGCCGCCCCCATTTGTACATCTACAATCGCTGAAAGGACACCAGTTTAGATACAGAGAAAATTTAGTTTATTTAATCTCGATCGACAAATTCATAACAACCGAGGCACAGAAAGCCCTCACTGAATGCAGTTATCCGAATGCCGAACTAACTGAATGAACCAAAAAGGGCAAATTTGCAAAAAATACCTCGATTCTTTCGAAATAATCAAAATCAACCGCGAACGAATAACATCACGGTAAAAAATAACGAGACTACTAAAACCGTGTACTTAAATAAAATAGAGAGACCGAGTGAGTTGACGAAACAGGTCGAAGAGGTTATGAGTGCATTCACAGTGGCACATTTCACGAGTGAAATGCTCGCATATACGTTGGCCCCTGAGCAACGCGAGTATATCGTGGAGATGAACGTAGCCTTGACAGGGGCACACGTGTATTTCATGCTTTACAAGGTGTTACGTGCATACACTATACCTTCCTTGCAGCATACAGGGTTGTCCATTATCTTAAGTTTCATGCGAGTAGCGCTTTCGGGCTATCGCGGGAGTACACGAGAAGGCCGTGTTTCCAATGAAGCCGCGCTGACGATCTGTTTTACCGACGAGCGCCATGGCGGCAATAGCACAACTCTTGCGCTCGGAACTCTAGCCCGAGGGTCGCCCGCGGGCTCACCGAGTATACACGGGAAGCCCGCGCGTAGCCCGTGTATACAGGGGAAGCCCGCGCGTAACCCGTGTATACGCGGGCACACCGCGCATTACTCGAGTATACACGGGAACCCCGAGGGTTGCCTCGGGCACACCGCGCGTTAGCCATGTATACGCGGGCACACCGCGCATTACCCGAGTATACACGGGAAGCCCGAGGGTTGCCTCGGGCAAACCGCGTGTTACCCATGTATACACGGTAAGCCCGAGGTCTGCCTCGGGCCGACCAAGTGTTGCTCGCGTATACATGGCAATTCCTCGCAGTTACCTCGTATACGTGCTTTAGCTGCAAGGACACCTAGGGTCCGAGGTATATATGGTATATATATATATATATATATATCTCATATAAGTATACAATAAGGAAATATTTATTATTTCCAAATTACATTGCCACAATATATATATATATATATATATATATATATATATATATATATATATATATATATATATATATATATATATATATATATATATATATATATATATATATATATATATATATATATATATATATATATAATAAGTAAGATTCAAAATGAATAATTTCTAATAAATTTAAGAAAAGAAATTTAGTGACGGAACTCTGGAAAAAATGTAAAAAGATACAAAATAGTGTTGCTCACCCTTGTATTTCAACTAGCATAATTTTCATTTCTGGAATCTATTATATAGTATGTATGGTGCATGTTTCTAGTTATGTTTTTGTTTATTTAGCGATATAATACTTATAAATTATTAAAAAATATCTTCTTGTATGCCCAATAGGTTTTCGTATACCAGGCTAGAAAATTTTTTGCTCTCTTTTCAAAGTATTTTGAACAAATGTATGAAGAGTTTTTATTTTTAAACCTGAAATACGTTTTTTAAAAATACAAGTTTGTACTCAATACTACTTTTTATTACAGATAAAAAATTGTAAATATTAAAATCGCAGCCTAAATAGATAACAATAATTTTTTTTACAAATATGGCTTCATACATTTTTTAGATTTACTATAAAATGAATGTTAAAAATATTTTTTGACTGATCCATCAAAACTCCTTGCACATAGTAAAAATTACATATATACCTGTTTTTACAGTTTTTTTGGCTTCGGCTAATTTCATAGGGCTTCAATTTGACTCAAACATATAGTGTAAAATGTTTTATTTTTTATATTATAACCTGCTTTATACATTTACAATTTTTTTCCCCAAATTAAAGAATTTAGATATTTCCGATATCTTCTTCCTCTAACCCTTTCAGGCCTGAATTAAAACTAGCGGTGATATACCACGTTTTTAAATATATTTTGACTTATTATGGTACAAATATGAAATTTAAGTGGTTAAAAAAAATTTTTTTTTTCAACATATTTATGTATAATTATGTTTATTTACGTGAATATAATCCTAATGAATAATAGTATAATTTATGATAACTTTTGTTTTTAAATAATTCGTTATTAATTGCAACTTGAACATTTTCAAAGAATAGTTTAAATACAAAAAAGTTATATTTTTCTTTAACCCTTTCAGACCCAATGTACATTAGAATGTACATAGCGGGGAAAACATAAAATTAAAAATTCTCAGTTTAATCAAACTTACTCATCATGCACAACATTAGGATTATATTTATGTAAATATTTATGTATATTCGCGTAAATAAACATAATTATACATAAATATGTTGAAAAAAAAAAATTTTTTTTAACCACTTAAATTTCATATTTGTACCATAATAAGTCAAAATATATTTAAAAACGTGGTATATCACCGCTAGTTTTAATTCAGGCCTGAAAAGGTTAGAGGAAGAAGATATCGGAAATATCTAAATTCTTTAATTTGGGGAAAAAAATTGTAAATGTATAAAGCAGGTTATAATATAAAAAATAAAACATTTTACACTATATGTTTGAGTCAAATTGAAGCCCTATGAAATTAGCCGAAGCCAAAAAAACTGTAAAAACAGGTATATATGTAATTTTTACTATGTGCAAGGAGTTTTGATGGATCAGTCAAAAAATATTTTTAACATTCATTTTATAGTAAATCTAAAAAATGTATGAAGCCATATTTGTAAAAAAAATTATTGTTATCTATTTAGGCTGCGATTTTAATATTTACAATTTTTTATCTGTAATAAAAAGTAGTATTGAGTACAAACTTGTATTTTTAAAAAACGTATTTCAGGTTTAAAAATAAAAACTCTTCATACATTTGTTCAAAATACTTTGAAAAGAGAGCAAAAAATTTTCTAGCCTGGTATACGAAAACGTATTGGGCATACAAGCAGATATTTTTTAATAATTTATAAGTATTATATCGCTAAATAAACAAAAACATAACTAGAAACATGCACCATACATACTATATAATAGATTCCAGAAATGAAAATTATGCTAGTTGAAATACAAGGGTGAGCAACACTATTTTGTATCTTTTTACATTTTTTCCAGAATTCCGTCAATAAATTTCTTTTCTTAAATTTATTACAAATTATTATATATATATATATATATATATATATATATATATATATATATATATATATATATATATATATATATATATATTGTGGCAATGTAATTTGGAAATAATAAATATTTCCTTATTGTATACTTATATGAGATATATATATATATATATATATATATATATATATATATATATATATACCATATATACCTCGGACCCTAGGTGTCCTTGCAGCTAAAGCACGTATACGAGGGGACAGCGAGTTGTCACCGCGGCCACAGCACGTATACGAGGTAACTGCGAGGAATTGCCATGTATACGCGAGCAACACTTGGTCGGCCCGAGGCAGACCTCGGGCTTACCGTGTATACATGGGTAACGCGCGGTGTGCCCGAGGCAACCCTCGGGCTTCTCGTGTATACTCGGGTAATGCGCGGTGTGCCCGCGTATACATGGCTAACGCGCGGTGTGCCCGAGGCAACCATCGGAGTTCCCGTGTATACTCGAGTTATGCGCGGTGTGCCCGCGTATACACGGGTTACGCGCGGGCTTCCCCTGTATACACGGGCTACGCGCGGGCTTCCCGTGTATACTCGGTGAGCCCGCGTGCGACCCTCGGGCTAGAGTTCCGAGCGCAAGAGTTGTGCTATTGCCGCCATGGCGCTCGTCGGTAAAACAGATCGTCAGCGCGGCTTCATTGGAAACGCGGCCTTCTCGTGTACATCGCGATAGCCCGAAAACGCAACTCGCATGAAACTGAAGATAATGGACAACCCTGTATGCTGCAAGGAAGGTATAGTGTATGCACGTAACACCTTGTAGAGCATGAAGTACACGTGCGCCCCTGGCAAGGCTACGTTCATCTCCACGATATACTCGGGTTGCTCAGGTTCCAACGTATATGCGAGCATTTCACTCGTGAAATGTTCCACTGTGAATGCACTCTATGTAACCGCCAGGCTCATTCGTTTATTTTTTATTGTTTTTTTTGCGGCCCCGGACGCGTCGCGTAAAAATAGAATCAAACAGTCAAACGAGTAACAATTATATAAATTCGCGATTCTAAATTACGCCTTTAACACCGTTTTCAATGCTTACTCACATTAGACAGAAAGTTACAAAAAAATATTACAAACAAGTACACCCCAAATACCAAAGCTGCATTGAGGATTGGCAAAGACATGCGCAGAAACCAATATCAAATTTAATTTTGCATGTTTAATTTTTCTGTAGGTCAAAACAATTTTATAACTTAAATCTAAGTGCATGTGCGTCGTAGGTGACATCACTTAAATAGTAGATTAAATCATTATATTATGAGTAATTCAGATTAAAACACTTTGAGTCATTTTAATAGTAAAATAAATAGAAGCTTGTGAAGGCTCTGAGCCCAGATGCACAAAGTGCTAAAATGTAAGCAAAAAATTAAGTTTCACATAATTATGTCGTAATAATTGAGATTTGCAAGAAGGAAAACAAATAGTATATTACGCATCTAGGAAGGAAAAGTATTGGCTAGTCCATAGCACAGGGTAAACACGTGCTATAGGGTAGCCATTTTTCCTCCCGTGGTGCATATACTATTGTCCACCATACCCGGGCCGAAAATTATACATTTCAGTTTCGGAGCCGGAAGGAATTGTGGTACATTCGGCCAGAGTATGGTGAAAATTAAGTTTCACATTAATATTTTGTAATAACCAGAATTAATAAGTATTTTTGTAAAAGCAAGCACCTGCCAAACATTATATAAAGCAGCAGCGGCTTCTAAAATGTCAAACAAGCGCCCAAAACCGAATTCAAAGAAATCCCAAACACAAAACACACAAGAATTCAAAAACAAATTTTTTCCTAGAAATAGGATTAGGATATAACTGACTCTGTCAAGCGTACAGCCAATGCTCTACCTCATAGGGCCATACATTCGAAAGTATACACACATTTAAACGCAAATACATTCATACACACTTAAGAACAATCACACAAATTAGATAAATTCATACAAAACAAAAAAATTACGGGTACAAGTGCTAGCGCGCGTCCGGTGTTCACATTTACACTCACATATATACGCACGTTTGACGCTGCGTTTGAATTATCAATATTGTTTGTTTCTTCGAGCGATGCGGACATCGCTCAACGGGGTTCCGCACATGTCACGGACGAGCTTAGGACTCTCCGTGGCAACTCCGATAGCAGAATGGATGCGCACAAAACGCGCAGTCAGCTCTGCTCATCGCCGCTCTAGCGTTTCCACATGCAAAAGTGCAGAGCTTGTACCTTTGCGCGCGGGACCGCTCGCGGTCGTCGCGCTGCGACTGCGAGTGAGCAGGCAGATTTCTGGCGACTATCAAAGTTGCAGGTGCTCCTCTCTCCAATAAAGAGTGAACACTAACTTGTGCCTCTCTCGTTCTTCCCCCTTGCCAACTCCCATCCGCCTCAAAAATAATAACAAAATTTTAGTTTAAAAACATTGTACAAATCGAAAGAATCGCTGCTAACTGCTTTAGCAGAATACTTTCTCAAAGATAAGTCTTGATTAATCGACTTTTAGGATCTTATAATGGAAATTCGCATTAAATAAATTAATACTTGTATTAATTTATAATATCAGGGTTTAAAACAGCCTTTAAAGAATTAGTTCGAAAATAACTTTACGTATATATTATATATTTTAGTAATCAGTGCTAAAGATTAATTTCGTTTTGCTACGTTTTTTTTAAATAGCTTAGATATAGTTTTAATAGACAAATCAAAAGAAAATTACGCGATCTTCTTTTAAATTTGTTTCTACCTCTTATATGTCTTTAATACAAACTGCCGAAGAAAATAAGTTTTAATTTGATAAAATAACAACTTTGTGAAAAGTCTGAATTCTTAAAAATAGCTTTAAAATAGTTTTAAAATACATAGATCGAAAGGAAATCACGCGCACTTTAAGAATTTGTGTCTATCTTTTATATATTCTCAATCGGAACTACAAACAAAAAAATTAATTTTTTAAAATTTTTTAAATAAGTGATTATTTTATAAAAAAACGTCCTAAATATTATCCATTTAGATCAAAACTCCTATCAGAATGAAGTTTTGGCGTATCTCATATGTCCGCAAAATTTCAGCTCGTAACATGCTTCCTTCTAAGATTATAGTGGATACAAATTTTGCATTTTTGGATTCATACATACATACATACATACACACATATACATACATCCAGGCATACATTTTTTTAAATATATTTTTCTGACTCGGGAACCTCAAATACATCGATATTTATCAAAATCTCTTATTCGTAAATTTTCATCATTACAACGCTTTCTCTTTGATAAAGCAAAAACAGCTGTCAATTCATTGGCACTTAGCTTCCTCAAACTAAATTAATTTTTCCAATATGAAATTCTTTGATTATAATAAATTAATTTTAAATTGCTATATCCTCTGATAGAAAATAGACCAACCGAGATGGCCTGTTCATCAACGGTTCGCCAATGACGTTGGCCAATACTTACTGCTGTAATTGACCAACGGTTCGCCAACGACTGTTCTATTTGTGATTCTAAAATTTTATTTTCAAATTATAAATTGAATTATTAAATGTACGTCACTAAATGTATATTTTACAATAAACCACTGAATGATAAAAATGATAGCACATATGCTGTCATGAAGTTGTAAAATATAATTAAATTTTTATTTAAAGTAGGGTTATTGTTCCCGACGTGCATGACGTCGGATTGAAACTCTGCGTATTTCCGTAGACAGACGTCCCAACGCGGCGGATCTATTGAAGCCGCTGCGTAGGCTCGCGTGCACGGCGATTTTAATGGATCGCCGGGGGCCGCTTTTACTCTTCGTAAGTCGTGATCGACTCGTAAAAGGAGAGGCTACGAGTAGCTGCGTAGCAACGGGGCGAGAAGGCGAAGAGTTTTTCTCGTGCTCGGGGGGCCACAGGGACGGGTTGCCCGGAAAGGTATACGCCTGGAGAAGAGCGGGCCAGATGCGGAGTTTCGGTCCAGCTGACGTGCACGTGGTGACGTCAACCTAGGCGCGAACGTTTCGAGTGGTCGACGATTCGGCGCGACATATTTTACGCGAATTGTTATTTACTGTTTCCGGCGTAGGTTTTCTCATCGTAAGAAAAATACGTGAGTTTTTCCTGCGTCACTGGCTTATGTCAGGGCAAATGCGGGAACAGTAAACGTGTTGTTTACAAGTTGTGCATGTGTGAAAGCGCGCGCTGGGTTTGGGTCGACGAGCGGACCCCGTTTTTATGACGGTCCGGATTAGCGCGAGTCCAGCGCTGAAGCGAGGCGCTTAAATTACTTAAGCGCTTCGCTCGTCGATAGATCGAGTGTGAGTGAGTGTGCGATAATGCCGTGCACATGTTGTGCGACAAGGGCATGAAGAGAGGGAAAGAGTTTTTTTTCGCGTGCAGTGTCTGATAGCAGTAGCTACAGTTATGGTTACGAATGGTTCAATGTATATGTATATGTGTGTGTGTATATATATATATATATATATATATATATATATATATATATATATATATATATATATATATATATATATATATATATATGTATATGTGTGTGTATATATATATATATATATATATATATATATATATATATATATATATATATATATATATATAATATACATTATAATTATATAATGTATATTGTGCCTACCCACGCTTCTCGCGCAAACTAAGAGCGCGTCTTGAGTTGCGGAGCGTGCAAATATCTCTTGCAACTACTGGTTTTGGTATAATTTTTTTCCATCAATCCAACTTCCCATGTTTTCATATTATACTACAGAATTGATAAAAAGTATTTTTTTATACTTAATTCTTAATTATAATGTATTACCCTAGTGGAAATTATTTTAATTTCAAAAGATTGTCAAAGTTTGTCAAACTTTACTAGAGTTTGACAAAGTTTGCCAGAGTATGCCAAATGTCTTCCAATCGTTTTGGCAAACTTAGATAACTCAGACATACTTTGGTATACAAGATTTCTTCCACTAGGGCAGTAAACTAAATCATCATTTTACTACATCTAACCTCAAATTTGAATTAAGTGTACATATATTTAAATGTGAATTTTTGAAGTAATCTATATAATTATGCTCATATAATGACTTTTTATTGATTGCATAATATACCATAACACTTTACATAGCTTGCTTAAGCAGAATTTAGTGCTTTTCGCCGTTTTCAAATTTTCAGCATTCGTTGGCCAACGACGGACGGAAAAGCGTTTCAAAATATGTGGGTTCATTGGCGAATGGTTGGTGAAACTACTGGCCAACCTTAGTATAATTGGCCAACGATTGGCGAATCGTTGGTGAACGTTTCTACCAGGGTCTCTTTCTAAATAATACCTAAAAAACGGTGTGCTTTTTATCATTGATGGTTTGACAAAAGATAATTTTTTACTAAAATTACAGAACGATAGGTAATAATCCTTATCACAGCAATTTTTTCTCTGTACGTAATATATTAAAATTATTTAAATATTCAAATTAACTGTAATCAGATGTTAGTACGTAGATTCACTGAATTTCTAACCGTCTAAAATTTTGTGAATGATTTGCCATTATAGATTTCCGAGATATAATCGTTTAAACTAAATATGACTTATTTCGTGTATAAGAAAAGAAGGAAAACAGCCTATCTAAAATTTGTGGTTGTAATAGATAGGTAACTTTATGATCTGTTTAATATAGTTACACTAAATTGATCATAATATTTCTAAAATACTAAAAAACTTGAATAACTAAATCTCAAAAATACAAAATTCGAAAAATTGTTATAAAGAAAAACTAGCCGATAAAGCTTTAAATTTAATTTCAATTTTGAATCCGCATTAAAAAACGAAAAATAACTCTGCTTGGTAAAAAATGACCATACCAATCTCGAGATATAAACGATCAAAAAAATTCAAAAAGTACATAACCTTAAATATCTTGAAATATAAAGGTCATTGTAATCTAGGAAAATAACTCGTTCAAGAGATAGTAAAGAGCCACCGTTTTGGAAAGTTTCAGATCAAATGCTGCCGATATACTCCAGTATTCGCTACAGAATAAAAATCGATTTTCTTTATAAAAAGATTTCTCTCCTTTCAAAAGAAAAAGATAAAGCCTCAAAAATTTTAAAGAATATTTTTATCAATATTTCTATCATCTAAATTTTTAAAAAATTTTTTTTTATAAAACAAAGGAAATAGCTTATTTAAAATCTCGGGTGGGAAAAGAGGTAATTTTTTGCTTTTTCAAATGAATTATTACTCAATGGATGATATTATTTCTAGGGTATCAAAAATCCCAAGAAACTAAATCTCAAAAATCGAAAAATCACTAAAAAACCAATTGCATCGGAAAACAAAAAAAAATATTCAGCCCCGTCCTTAAAGAAGAAAAACAAATATGAGCCCGAAACATTCGTAATGTTGATCCACATCCATACATAAATACATACACACACACACACGCACACACACACACACTCACATACACACATACCCACCCACCCACACACACACACACACACGCACGTCCATACAGACATTTTCTAAAAATAGTGTATTTTGATTCCCAATATCTTAAGACATGTTTCTAACATGTTTTTAGCAAAACTTTTTTTTTATCGTCACAAAGCTCTCTCTCTATGAGGAAGCAATAGAGATTCGGGTCTAAATAAAAGGCAATCCAGCCGCCATGAGTAGCTGCGAGCGAACAAATGGATCCGGAATCCGAAACATTTAATGTTCGGAAGCAGCTTTCGAATGGACGTTCGCGCGCGCACTTTCGGATGGAAGAAACAGTCGCGCGTGTCGTCGTGAGGACACGGAGAAGGGAAAAGACAAATAAGTCTCTCTCCCTCGACAGTGACAAAGTCCGAGAGGTAGAGACAAATTCCCCCTAGGGAGGAATCAATTTATACAAGCAAGGATCGTGCGTTTTTGAGGGGGTGCATGGAAATGTGGATATGCAGTGTGGCTTGCGACAATTTCGAGGATGTTTTCAACAAAAATTGCTTAGAAAGAGGTATTTATACATTAATAAATTGTTTTGCATGATTTAAGAATGGTCACGTTTTTTAGAACCTATATCTTTATAGTCCGGGTGGAATTGACGCATGAGTGTGAAAAACTATTCCTATTGAATTTTTTGTACAATATTGTTCATATTTACAGTACCGAGTATTACTTAGATTTCACGTCCCGGGTAAAAATGAGTCATATATAGTTATTAGGATGTTGATTAAGTTCTCGCTGTTTTGCAACAGATTACGTTACCAGTACTGCGTGCATATAGTTGAAGGTGATAACACTTCTATATAGAAGTACTATAAGCAGCGTTGGACTTCTAAAGATTCAGAAAGTTCAGACGCTACGTTCATGTCGTTGACTATACTATTAGTCTAATAGTATAGTCAACAACCTGAACGTAACGTTTGGTCTTTCTGAATTTTTCGAGGTCCAATGCTGACTATAAGCAAGCTTGAAATTTAGTATATGTCATTCAGCCGACGTGTAAATTTTTTTATCATAGTGTTTAACATGTCAAATTTCGTGCCAAATAAAGAGTATTTGGGGGGAATTTTACTGCAGTACTTTATTAAAAAAAATCTGCCGTTAAAGCACACAGAATTCTTGTTGAGACTTATTGTGACCATGCTCCATCGGAAACAACATGCAGAGATTGATTTAGACGATTAAAAAATAATGAATTTGATATTGAAGATAAAGAACGCTCTGGCGCACCGAAAAAGTTGGAAGACGAAGAATTGGAGGCATTACTTTATGAAGACTCATGTCAGACGGTAGCCGAACTTGCAAAGTCATTTGGAGTTGATCACACAACAGTTTCGAAGCGTTTAGAAACATTAGGAATGATTCAGAAGCAAGGACATTGGGTGCCGTACGAGTTGAAGCCGAGAGACGAACGGCGTCTTTTCACATGTGAACAGCTGCTTGAACGACAGAAAAGGAAAGGTTTCTTGCATCGTATCGTGACGGGCGATGAGAAATGGATACACTACGATGACCCTAAGTGTAGAAAATCGTGGAGTCAGCCAGACCATGCTTCAACATCGTCGGCAAAGCCGAATATCCATGGTTTTAAGTTTCTGTTCTGCATTTGGTGGGATCAGCTGGGTGTAGTTTATTATGAGCTACTGAAACCGTACGAAACTATCACGGGAGATCGTTATCGACTACAATTGATAAATTTGAGTCAAGCTTTGAAGGAGAAACGGCCGCTATATGCGGAGAGACACGACAAAGTGATTTTCCAGCATGTCAACGCTCGGTCACATGTTGCAAAACCGATGTAAACCTACTTGGAAACGCTTAAATGGGAAGTCCTACCCAACCCGCCGTATTCACCAGACATCACCCCTTCTGATTATCACCTGTTCTGATCGATAGCAATGGCCTGGCTGATCAGTTTTTTCATTCTTATGCAGATGCCAAAAAATGGGTCGACTGTTGGATAGCCTCAAAAGATGTGTCGTTTTACCGGCGTGGAATTCAAATGCTGCCAAAAAGATGGGAAAAACTAGTGACTATCGATTGACAATGCTTTGAGTGACATGTCTTTTACCAACTTTTTTAAATAAAGCATTAATTTTCATGAAAAAACAGCGAGAACTTATTCAATATCCCAACAAATCATTTACAGTTATATATAACTATATATGGTTATATATAATTATATATAGTTATATATGATTATATACAATTATATATAAATACATATGATTATATATAGTCATATATAAATTTCGTCTCTATATAACTATTCATAATTATACATAATTCTATATAACCATATATAATCATATATATTTATATATAATTGCATTATCGTACAAATAATTATATATAATTAGTTATATATCATTATATATAATCATGTATAACTATATATAATAATATATAAATATATATATCATGTATAATTATATATAATTAATATATACATTTATATATGACTCATTTTTACCCGGGGTGATTTGGTTATAAATATACCTATAGCTAGAGGATTATATTTTACAAAAAGCCCTTCCCCTGAAGGTTTAATTACAACGATTAATATGGATTTATATAAAAATATTTTAATAAATGGTTAAATATATTTTTTATTATTTGTATTTTTAATTTGATGAATACAGTTAAAAAACTGCTGCTTATTTATTGACACTGAGCTTATTCAAACTCAATTAATTGTTCCAATATGAAATTATTCGTTCTTATAAATTATTTTTAAATTGCTATATCTTTCCGAAATATAACCGTATAAACAAAACATAACGTTTTCGTGTATAACAAAACCAGTGAATGACTTTATACAAACTTTCAGGTCGGAAAAGGTTAGGTCATTTTATGCTTTTTCAAATGCATTTTCGCTGGTTGGATGATATCATTTCTAATGTATTATAAAACCCGACAAACTAAAACCCAAAAATCGAAATACCGCCATAATAACAATAAACCATTGAATGACAAAAAAAATTATTGTGCCGTCTTCCTTTAGGAAAAACAAAAAAATGAGCCGTGAAAAATTTAGTTTTACCGTGTATATGCTGAGTATGCTAATCCACGTCCATCTACACACACGCAAATACACACACACGCACGCCTGCACGGATGCCTGCACTCACGCACGCACGCACGCACGTACGCCCACACACATACACACAAACATACACACAACCATAGAGACATTTTCTAAAAATAGTGTATTTTGATTTCTTAAGGAGGTTCGAACCCATATTCAAAATGAACAAAATATGTTAATTTTTAGATTCATCAGATATCCACTAAAATACGAGGGTAGTTCAATAAGTCTTTAGAATGACCAACAGATGGCGCGCGAATCGCTCCAAATCATCTGTTTTCAGTCAGCACCACTCCCGACTAGATATATGGTGCAGTCACAGTCCACATCTTCTGAGTTTACGTGTTTTTATAACCAATTGAAAAAAAAAAAATTGCTTGTTAAGAAAAATGGAAAAAAACTAGTTCAGAGCGGTAATTAAACATTTTCATTTAAAGGGTTTAACTCCATATGAGATAAAAAATGAATTGGACTCAGTTCATGGCATATCTGCCCCTGCCTTAGCAACGGTTTATAACTGGGTAAATGAATTTAAGCGTGGTCGTACATCAATAAGTGACGAACCACGTTCAGGAAGGCCCGTAGAAGCAACTACTCCCGAAATCATCAATAAAATCCACGATATGGTGTTGAAGGATAGAAGATTAAAAGTGCGTGAGTTAGCTGAGGCCACAAGGATATCTATAGGTGCAGTTGTTTCAATTCTACATGAAAAATTAGGCATGAAAAAGCTATCGGCAAGATGGGTGCCGCGTTTGCTCTCAGCTGAGAATAAACGCAATAGAGTGGTCGCCTCTGAGGCTCTTTTGGCGCGCATAAGTCGGAATCCTGAGGAATTTTTTCGTCGATTTGTGACTGTGGATGAAACATGGATACACCACTACACTCCTGAGACAAAGGAACAATCCAAACAGTGGATTTCCACAGGCGAACCAGCTCCAAAGAAGGCAAAGACCGTAAGGTCAGCTGGTAAGGTTATGGCTACAGTTTTTTGGGATGCACGTGGAATTATACTTATTGACTACTTGGAAAAGGGTAAAACAATTACTGGTGAGTATTATGCATCATTATTAGAGCAGCTGAAAGAAGAAATTAAAAAAAAACGACCACATTTAGCGAGAAAAAAATTCTCTTTCATCACGACAACGCCCGAGTTCACACATGCTTCGTTTCAATGGCTAAAATTGAAGAACTAAAATTCGAATTGGTCGAACACCCACCGTATTCACTAGATTTAGCCCCCAGTGACTTTTTCTTATTTCCAAACTTGAAAAAATGGCTCGGTGGACAGAGATTTACGGACAACGAAGACGTCATTGCCTCTGTAAGTGCTTATTTTGAGGAACTTCCGAAAACGCACTTTTCTGAAGGATTAAAAAAACTTAAAAAGCGATTGACCAAGTGTATAGAGCTCCAAGGAGATTATGTTGAAAAATAAAAAAAAATTTACCCAAAAAATTGTTTCTATACTTTATTCTAAAGACTTATTGAACTACCCTCGTAATAACATATTAAAATTTTATGAAGTTTAGAAAGATTGTTTCGGAGATATCTGATATCAAAATTACATGCGTTCTTATGGATACAAGCATGTTTTCGTTAAAAATACTTACGTCTTAATCCATATTTCAACATTCTAGTTAAAGTCTTCAAGAAGGTACATGCAAATTTGTAGAACAACTAGGAATCCGGTTTTTGAGAAATAGCACAAAATACAAATAAAGACACATCATCCGTTAACCTAACTTTTTTGAAAGTAAGCCGCTTTTCTACTATTTCTTATAATTTTCAAATGTTATCTTAATTTATCACATGCTTTAAGTATTATTTAATAAAATGTTGAAATTTTACTAAAGTCTCATTATTAATTTGCGCGGTATTTAAAGTTGAGAACAATTTCTTACACTGCTCGAGTTGAGCACACGAGTCGAAAGTTTGCGAGAATTAATTTCACACTCGTTTAATATGCAACTAACAATAATTAAGTTTCATTAATTTATTACTTCATTTATTTCTCTATTTAACTTTCACATAGCAGTTCATAAACACAAAATTACTAATAAAAATAAGAATTAAAAAAGTAGCCTCAAAAAACTTGTAGTTGGAACTGTATGGCCTGAATCTCCTAAAGTCTCAAATCATATTTTTAACATGTTTTTCGCGAGATTTACCACCAAAATAGGTAAAATATCTGGAGCACTAGTGTCATGCATGTAGCGAATATTCGTATAAAGACTGTGGGTGCGTCCGATAAGCAGCTTCAGTAACAGTTCAATAAATTAAAAAAAAAATTCTATTGTCCAAAGTTGGCGATAGTGCTACTAAAATTAGTAGTAATTTAAGTAAAAAAATATCTTTGGACGAACCATCAATAATCAACGAGCAGATCATTTTTGAGATATTAATTAGAAAGAGATATAGTAATTTAAAATTAATTTATTAGATCAAGGAATTTTACATTGCAACAATTTATAAATTTTGAGGAAGCTAAATGCCAATGAATTGGCAGTGGTTTTTTTAATGTTTATAAGTATATTTCTTTACTGAGGGAGGCTCCGCGCCCTAACCCCCAACCTGGTCTCCGCCCCTGAACTCCGTCCTTTCCGCCCCATCCCGCCCCCCCTCTAACCCTTCGCCGCCTTTCCGACCTTGCATACCGTCCTTTACCCGTACCTTACCTCAAACTAAATATAATACATCTGACGGACGAGGAGGTACTTATGCAGTACTTTAGTGACGCATTTTACGCACTTGTTGCATAATATACTATTTCGTAATTATCGGAACCATAAAATATCGGAATTAATGAAATAATGAAACATAATATAATAAGTAATACCTATACATCCAACGATATACGTCATCCATACTTGTGAATATCCCTAGATATATAAGACAAAAATGTATACAAAAACGTTTATACTTTGTACTATAGGCAGCGCTTTAGTAGGTAGTGTTTGTATCAGTTTAGGTTATGATGATTATTTGTTTACTTTTACGATGGGTTTTTATATAGTTATATACGATTATAAAACTATTTTTTTAATGCATAACCGGAGTAAGAGTCCAGGTCGTTATGGTGAAGTTTAGGTAGTGCGCTCCGTAGATTTGTTGTCTAGATGTAGGAACAGGTCAGACATCTAGGAATCGTGACCTCCTCATCGACCGCCATTATTACTTCGACACCTTCTTCGACAAGTATGTTCATATAGTCACAAAAAGCTACGGAGCGCGCTACCTAGATTCATCATCGTCACCCTGCTGAAAATAGGTTTACTTATTTATTTATTTATTTATTTATTTATTCCAGAGTTACATATAACATTTGCTAAATTCGATACAGAGTAGAAATTATTTACACAATAACACACTATAACGCCGCAAATCCTGTAGAGGGAATTGGTATTCCCTGTTCGCAGGTCCAGATTAACAACAAAAATAAAAATAGAAATAAAAAGTGCTGGTTAGTTCTACTGTATTCATTACAGCAAAAACCTCCAGCCATACTAAACCATACAATGCAAGTACCATTCATTCATAAGCATATAATGTATCCACGTCGGACTTCCAGACATGGATCATTCCATCCTTCACCATTCATTCATATATACTTTGGTTAGGTTATGAAGGTCTTCTGACTCTTCATCCCAACTCTATATAACATTATTAATAATTTATTAAAAATTTAACAGTGATATATAATCTCTCTTTAACATTTCCATATAAATCCTTATTAATTAATATTATCACTAGCAAAAACGCTCGCTTCGCTCGCGAATGATATGTTTGATCGTCATAATATGTTTTACCAAATGTAATCAAATAAAATAAATATTGCATGATAAAATATATTTTAAATTCGAATTGTTTTAGTATGACAATCTTATGAAATTTGGTATACATTACTATATTATATTTTATAATGTTATGGCATATATAAAGTAACATTCATTATACAACAATTATTTATGTGAATATTATTATATTGATAATATTATGGATTTTTAATATATAATTAATCATTATGAGAAAAATATAATTATTATTATTGATGACAATTAATATTTAAAATATTTCATGAAATATTTGACGTATTTCCCGCGAAATTATTATGCGATATTTGTGCGATAAATAAAATAAATGTCAGTAAAAAGTATTTAACGTGTAATTTGCTACGTATCTAATTGTGTCAAAATCGTACGATAATCGCGCATTTCATTTTAAATAAAATCAAATTCTTCAAAATACAAAATTAGTCGACGGGGTGGTTAATTTATTTGTTACCATCTGAATGATGACGTTTCAATTATGCCTGGCTACCTTGCTTACTAATTTTGAATTTTAAATAGTTTTATTTTATTTAGAAATTTATTTTAGATGAATCATGTGATCATTCCACAAACATTATATAATTTTAGCGTGATTACACTACTAATAAAACACATGTAGTTAATTATGTATTTTTTCCAGTAAAATAATCATTAAACCTATCACTTAATTGAAGGCATTGATTCTAAAACGTCCTTAGCGCTCGGCCCGGCTGCCGTTATATCAAAATTGACGTCATGGTGACCAAAATTTGCAATTTGACGGAAATGAATTTTAAAAAATAGTATTGTGCAGAGGATCAAAAATGGCAACTTTTTATATATATACTTTGTTTGTACAATGTTTAGTATTTGAAAAAAAAAAAAATAAAAACGGCAAAATCTTAAATCTTATTTGCACCACGTTTTTTAAACTTAGCTCGCTGCAGCTCCGACAAATATGAACGGATCTTGCTTATTTTTTGCATAGACTCGTAAAATAGTCTAGCGCTGCTAATAAACTCATAGATAGTTAAATATTAAATATTTTTCATTCAACAATTTAATTGCAAACCAGTGAGCTACCTTTTATATGGTTAAGTATGTTCAACGAAAAAAAGTATCGAGGGAAGTTTAAGACTCAACTAACTTTCAACGAGACATTTGTTTGTTAACATTTGAAGAAGTTTCTCAGAAAATTTCAGATGAATCGGATGAAAAGTGGCAAAGATAGAGCGATTTTGCCAAACTTGCACGATGCGCGCGAACATTAACGGATGATGTGTCTTTATTTGTATTTTGTGCTATTTCTCAAAAACCGGATTCCTAGTTGTTCTACAAATTTGCATGTACCTTCTTGAAGACTTTAACTAGAATGTTGAAATATGGATTAAGACGTAAGTATTTTTAACGAAAACATGCTTGTATCCATAAGAACGCATGTAATTTTGATATCAGATATCTCCGAAACAATCTTTCTAAACTTCATAAAATTTTAATATGTTATTACGAGGGTAGTTCAATAAGTCTTTAGAATGAAGTATAAAAACAATTTTTTTGGGTAATTTTTTTTTTATTTTTCAACATAATCTCCTTGGAGCTCTATACACTTGGTCAATCGCTTTTTAAGTTTTTTTAATCCTTCAGAAAAGTGCGTTTTCGGAAGTTCCTCAAAATAAGCACTTACAGAGGCAATGACGTCTTCGTTGTCCGTAAATCTCTGTCCACCGAGCCATTTTTTCAAGTTTGGAAATAAGAAAAAGTCACTGGGGGCTAAATCTGGTGAATACGGTGGGTGTTCGACCAATTCGAATTTTAGTTCTTCAATTTTAGCCATTGAAACGAAGCATGTGTGAACTCGGGTGTTGTCGTGATGAAAGAGAATTTTTTTCTCGCTAAATGTGGTCGTTTTTTTTTAATTTCTTCTTTCAGCTGCTCTAATAATGATGCATAATACTCACCAGTAATTGTTTTACCCTTTTCCAAGTAGTCAATAAGTATAATTCCACGTGCATCCCAAAAAACTGTAGCCATAACCTTACCAGCTGACTTTACGGTCTTTGCCTTCTTTGGAGCTGGTTCGCCTGTGGAAATCCACTGTTTGGATTGTTCCTTTGTCTCAGGAGTGTAGTGGTGTATCCATGTTTCATCCACAGTCACAAATCGACGAAAAAATTCCTCAGGATTCCGACTTATGCGCGCCAAAAGAGCCTCAGAGGCGACCACTCTATTGCGTTTATTCTCAGCTGAGAGCAAACGCGGCACCCATCTTGCCGATAGCTTTTTCATGCCTAATTTTTCATGTAGAATTGAAACAACTGCACCTATAGATATCCTTGTGGCCTCAGCTAACTCACGCACTTTTAATCTTCTATCCTTCAACACCATATCGTGGATTTTATTGATGATTTCGGGAGTAGTTGCTTCTACGGGCCTTCCTGAACGTGGTTCGTCACTTATTGATGTACGACCACGCTTAAATTCATTTACCCAGTTATAAACCGTTGCTAAGGCAGGGGCAGATATGCCATGAACTGAGTCCAATTCATTTTTTATCTCATATGGAGTTAAACCCTTTAAATGAAAATGTTTAATTACCGCTCTGAACTAGTTTTTTTCCATTTTTCTTAACAAGCAATTTTTTTTTTCAATTGGTTATAAAAACACGTAAACTCAGAAGATGAGGACTGTGACTGCACCATATATCTAGTCGGGAGTGGTGCTGACTGAAAACAGATGATTTGGAGCGATTCGCGCGCCATCTGTTGGTCATTCTAAAGACTTATTGAACTACCCTCGTATATGGACCAACATCTGACTTTTTTGTATCTCAGATACATATGCAAATCATTTTATGTTATGTATATATATCAAAAACATATGTTTTATTATAATTTATATATATATATATATATATATATATATATATATATATATATATTTTGCTAAAATGTATGTTGTACGTACGTACGTACGTACGCTTCTTTACTAACTTTGTAACTTAAAATAATAAAAAAGTATATATGGTAAAATTTTTTTAATGACATGTCACGATGTGTTGACTTATGGCAATTACATTTATAAAAAATAAATCATTTTCACAAAATATTTTTTACGGAATTTAGGGATTTTTGCAGAAGACTCATTTTTCCAAATAAAGAACATTAATATAATGTAGATAGAATAAAAGATTATAAATTGTGTAAAAGATTCTATATTTTTATATAGTTAATAATAATGTGACGACTACATTATATTAATGCGCGTTAATTAAGATTACATTGCAGATGCTTAAGATTCTATATTTTTGTACATTTTTCTTCGATATTATAAATATTTTTATTCTTATAATTTAATCATTGTGACCTAGCACTATAATATTACCAATACCTCACTAACATGGATCTTGCCGTCGTAAATTTTTCTGTTGTCGCGTGTTTATCTCTTGCATATAATATTCTTTCTATGGTGTTGAGCCTAGCCGACCAAGTACGTCCAACAGCACAGGTAACTCTGTAATGTGGGAACATCTCTTTGTGTTGGTTAGCTGAATCACATTTGCAGTTTAATGTAAAGACTATATCGTCAATAACTACAATATCATTATAAGATGATTATTGTTTAAGTGAATACATTGAGATAGTAAAAATTTGTTTTCCTCTTATTCCTCTGTCAAAGTAAAAAATCGCCTTGTTCGATCCTAGGTAGTTGATATCTCCGTATGTCATTCTGTAACTTGCAGATTTGTTAATCTTATGTCCAGGTGCAGCCGTTGCTTCCATTTTTCTAGCTTTCTTGTTGTTCTTTTCAGCCATTTCATCAATCTTGGTGAAGACCGTTTCTACTGGTTTATATTTTTCTATATTTGGATCTTTATTAACATCTAAATCATTATTTGCTCCTTTAACAAATTTTATGTATTTGATATTCGCTTTTCCATTTTCTGTTTTGTGTGACCATATATTATTATTTTATTATTTCGTTTGTTATATTATCTAAACTATTGCTGATTTTTGGATATGAATTTATCATTTTATTATAATTGTAGTTGGTGATACGCCGATGTTTGCGATTATTGTATGATTTACATTTGCCTTTAGCACAAATGTATGTTCTTATAGCAAGCATTATACTATTAGCCAATACTGAGTCTTCTCTGGATCCATACATACTAACGTCAAGTTTGTTTTCAATGAGAACTGCTTTTGTCTGCTACAGTAAAAACTGTAATTTAGAGGATATTTGGCGCTGGTATACACATTCATCTCGTTTGCACAGCAATAAGAGCCATAATTTAAATTGTTGACAATCTATTGTCGTTGCAGTGTTTATTTCATTCATTATTTCTCAACCAATCCTAAATCTTTTTTATATTTGTTTTTTGTGTATATCTAACATTTTTAGTTCATTTGGCAATTTATTAAATATACTGATTGCTTTAATATAACTATTTTTAGTACTAACAGTTTTGTAATATTTTGGTAAAATTAATAGTTTATTTCTTGTTTTACTCGTCAAGTTGATATACTGATTTTTAAAATTTTCATAGTTATACCGAAGACTCTCATTTGCAAATAATTGCTGTAGGTTAAGTGAAATTATTTTTTGAAAAGTATTTTTATTTATAATTTTTTAAATTTTTGTTTGAACTGTTTGCAATAAGTGTAGTTTGTTTTGATACGTACCACCCCACGCAATTATGCCATAACTAATAAGGCTATGGAAGAAAGCATAGTATATAATTTTTAAAGTATTAGTTTCCATGAATTTAGAAATTTTACTAAAGATGAAAGTCAGGTATCTTGTCTTATTTATAAGATATTCAATATGTTTGGTCCATCTCATATTCTCATTGAAAATTATACCCAAATATTTTGCTTCATTCACTCTCTTTAGTTTTTCATTATTGATTTTGATTTAAATTTTCTGTGGTACAATGTCGCAATAGTTTCCCAAAGTTGTATAAACAGTTTTTTGTATATTTAATGTTAATTTATTTAGTCTAAGCCATGTTGAGACATCTTCTAAGTATTTGTTCATTTTGTTTTCAACTTCAGACCAAGTTTTTCCATTTGCTATTACAGCAGTGTCATCTGCATAGGACAGGATGGAATTGTCTGGCATATTTGTTAGCAAGTCATTCACATTAAGTATAAAAAGTAGAGGCCCAAGTATAGTCCCTTGAGGGACACCAGTATTAAGATGATGCTAAAGCCACCTGTCTCCGACAAATACGGGGAACCACAATTCTCATTTTATGTTTAATTTTGAGTAAATATCTCTATGAAGTGTTATTGTCCCTATAAAAAACTACAACACTTCATAGAGATATTTACTCAAAATTAAATATAGAATAAGAATTGTGGTTCCTTGTATTTGTCGGTGACAGGTGGCTTTAGCATCGCCTTAACGTTTTCAAATTCACTTACATGTGAACCTATTCTTACTTTTTGTTTTCTATTGGTTAAATAACTTGTAATTAGTTTATACGCCTTTCCTCTTATACAATATGAGTAAAGCTTATCTAACAGTATTTTATGATTTACTGTGTCAAAAGTTTTTGCCAAATCTAGGAATGTAATACCTATGGGTCTACTTTGATCTAAATTTTCATAAATTATTTTAGATATAAGGCTTAATACATCTTTAGTGCCAATATTTTTAATAAATCCAAATTGTTTTTTACTTAATATATTACTATGGCTTATAAAGTCTATAATTCTATTGTGTATGAGTTTTTCAAAAATTTTTGCTATATTTGATATTAACGATATAGGTCTATAGTTTCCCATATCATTTTGTCCCCCTGCTTTATATATTGGTATCACTTCAGCCTCCTTCAGCATATCTGGCCAAATTGATGTTTCGATACAGCGATTAATTACATAAGCCAAAGTGTCTGCTATAGTTGTAGCTATAGTTTTCAATGCCTTTGCATTAATATTATCTACACTACTTTTTTTCGGTTTTAAATTGTTTATTATCTTTGTAATTTCAAATTTGTTTGTAGGTTTTATAAAGATTGTTTTTGGATTAGTTTTAGGTAGTTCTAATTTTTTATCTTTTGGTATTGTTACTGACAGAAATAATGATAATTATTGTAAAGTAAAATTGACGGCGAATATAATAATGTGAAATAGATAATAAATAAATATGCAGTGCTGAAATGATGCGATGTATTAACTACAGCGTTATGAAAGAAAGAGAACCAAATGAAATGGGCTACGCGTAAAGGTCGTAAAAAAGGGCCAGCGTTGGCGCTCTCGACAACAACAAGGCAGTACAGTTTAGACTCTCGTGTGGTTCACATCGTGTGACTATTAGGGAAAGAATCGGCTTTTTAGCGTAAATGCGTCACAGGAATATATCGGCTAGACAATTGAATAAATATAATTTTGAAAGTTTAAACTGTTATTGAATTATTAATTTCTTCTCTCGTGAATCCGGCTTTGTGCCGTAACAGGTATCTTTATTTTCTTACTCAGTATTTCTCCAAGTTTGCAATAGTACTTATTCATTTTGTTCGCAATTTCTTTCCTACTTTTAATTATTCTATTATCTTCAGTTTTCAACTGAGTAATAGTAGTATCGTTTCTGATTTTATTTTCCCCAATTTTATTATTTATACAAGCCCAGAGTTTTCTTGGCTCATTTCTATTAATCTCTATTGTTTTTTATCGTATTCTATTTTTGCTGCGTTAATCTCTATTGTTTTTTTATCATATTCTATTTGTGCTGCTTTATTTACCTTATCTAGAGTTTTAACAAATTTTTTGTAATTGTCTTTGAGTTCATCATTATCTGGATTATGTTTCAGTCGTTTGTATAGTATTTCTTTTGTATTACAAGAGTTCAATATTGCTCTTCTTATCCAGTCTTTCCTGGGGGTTTTCTTGGAGTTGCGCAAATTTGGTTTTTTGTATTTTGATTTTTCAATGCAAATTTTAATTTCTTTTATTATTTCCTTAATAGTTTCATTTGGATCTTTTGTATTTTTAAATTTTGACCAATTTATTTTCATAGCATTATTGAATAATTTTTTGTAATTATAATACCAGTCAATTTTTGTCTCTTTATTTGAGTTAGGTCTACCATTTTTTATTTCTAAAAATAATGGATAATGATCAGTTATGGGCATCATAAGTGTTAGTGATTTAGTGATAAGGAAGTCTGTTTTGATAAAAATGTTATCAATACACGTTCCTTTATCCGTAGTTATACTTGATGGCCTTGTGGTATTTGTAAATCCTGGGAGAAAATCTTTTTCCAATAGGTTGTTTAAGAAATCTACGCTGATAGCATTATAATCCTGTATATTTATATTAAAATCGCCAATTATAATATGATTTTTTGCTTTTATTTTTTGTTCCAAATAAGTTTTGAAATACAGATTAAATTCAGAACAATTCAGTCCGTGTGAACTATATAGAGATGAAATTTCTAGTTGTTTATTATCTTTTAATGTAATTATAGTGTTTGATATTTTTAGTTTGCCTATTTCTATCGTTTCATTAGTATGTATAATATTTTCTTTTACGTTTACCACTACACCATCATTTTTATTAATTTTCCCGAAATTATAATGTAATTTGTAGTCCTTAATTCTATAATACTGATAATGAGTTAAATTCCATAACTCTGTACATACAATAACATATGGTTTTATCTTAAGACTTTTAATAAAGATTTGAAGCTTTTCAAAATTGGCATTTAGGCTTCTAATATTTAAGGCAGGTTTGCGGTGGATTTTTTTGGAAAAATCATTTTTTTTTATTTCATTATTCGATAACAATACTATCTAGAAATATTTTAAAACTCATACAATTAGTTCCTACGGCCAGGAACAGGCAGAAAAGAGGCAGCACATACCGCGTTTGAGCGCGCGCGCTCGGCTGCTCCTGCAGTGGCCGGCGTGGCGCTGCCGCTGCCCCCCTCTCCATCTTTAATCCTAGTCCTGCTCCTATCCCCCTTCGTAAATAGCAGTTTTGGCGGCCATTTACCTAATTCAGTGCCCGCTCAGTCATCCCAAGCGTCGCGTCGTTGTGAAATTGAACCGTTGTGAAAAAGTAGTATTTTTACTATGTGTGATCGAAAGGGCAGCAGAGAGAACGAAAATAAGCCAGGCCGATCAAGAAAACGCTCGTTTCACGGGAATCGGCATACTTCTGATGCTCATTCAAGTTTAACTAGTACTTCTGTAAAAAAAAATTCATAATGGTGATCCTGATTTTCAAGTTGCAGTCGATCCAACTATGCTATACTGTATAGTCTCTTATAGTGTATTCTTGGCCTTACAGAACATTGTGATTTGTAAAACATGCAAAAGTGAAGTGCGTTTTTCGAAATTGAATCAGAAAGGTTTAGGCTTTGATTTAAATGTGGCGTGTAAATGTGAAAATGACGTTCGCATTCCATCGAGTCCAAAAATTAGCTCTGGTTACGAAATAAACAGAAGATTTGCTTTCGTAATGAGGCTTCTTGGCATATGTATTCAGGGTCTGAATCATTTTTGTGGTTTGTTGGATTTGTGTACTGGATTTAGTGAAAATGGATATTATGATATTGTTAATCACATTCACATAGCAGCCTAATCAGTAGCATTATTAGCTTTTAAAAAAGCTGTAAATGAGGAGAAAAAAGCAAACGCGGCAGCTGGCAAGATTGAAAATCGGCTCACAGCCTCCGGAGATGGTTTATGGCCAAAAAGAGGTTTTTCGTCGTTACTTGGCTTAGTCAGTTTGATAGGCAAATATACAAATAAAGTTTTAGATCTCGAAGTGAAGTCAAAGTTTTGCAGAGCGTGTGAAACCTACGATGGTGACCATAATACTCCTGAATTTGAAGCTTGGTTTGAAGATCATGAACAAGATTGCACAGCTAATCATGAAGGTAGTTCTGGAATGATGGAATCGAATGGAAATCTGGACATGTTCAAGAGATCCATTGAACTTTATAAAGCTATTTATGAATATTATATAGGTGACAGTGACACCAAAACCTTAAAAAATGTAATCGATGAAAAACCTTATGGAGACGAAGTAATTGTAAAGAAGAAAGAATGCGTTTTACACGTGAAAAAAATGATGTTTCGGAGAGTCAAAGAGGCTAAGAAGCAGTTAACTCAGTTAAAAAAAGCTAAAAAAGCTATAGAAGAAGCTGCCTTCAAAAAATCAGGCGCGAAAAAATCAGGCGCGAAAAAATCGACATCCAAAAAAAAGCCGATACTTCGAAAACTTTGGCTTTAACTGGTAAAGTTATGTCCGAATTATCCGCTTTTTATGGCATTGCTGTTCTTAATCATCCTGACTCACCCAAAGAAATGAAAAAAGCTATTTGGGCCACATTCTACCATAGAAACTCGACCGACGACAATCCACAGCACCAATACTGCCCAGACAATTCTTGGTGTAAGTATCGTTTAGCAGCAGCACAGAATAAACTGAGTACTTTTAAGCATCCCCCCCCCCCCCCGCTTTTGACAACGATACTCAAGCAGTACTTAAACCAATTTGTGAAGACCTCACTAGTGAAGATTTATTAGAAAGATGCACTGGCGCAAACACTCAGAACAATAATGAAAGTTTTAATTCTTGTGTTTGGGCCATGGCTCCAAAACACACTTTTTGTGGGAAAAAAATCGTTGAAATAGCAGCTTATACAGCAGCATGCACTTTTAATGAAGGCTTCAGTACAGTATTAGAAATAATGAGTGTTATGGGCGTAACAATAGGCAGTGAGGCTCAAAAATACGCTGAGAAAGTCAATGCAACGCGCGTGCGGAAAGCCGAACGGGTTGCTTCTCAGGCTTCAAAAGAAAGCAGAGTGGCCCGCAGAAACGCTAGAATACGAGCAAATGATGCTTACGAGGAAGCTGAAGGAGTTATATTTGGAGCTGGCATCGCTGATTGAGTGTAAGACCCTTTTTTCTCAAATATTCATAAAAAAAAACTTTGAACGCGTTTTTTTCAAAACAACGCTTTTTAACTCTATCGACACGATTTAAAAACAACTACTGCACCGATTCAGTTGAAATTTGAACAGCTTACTTCTGACATATGTTCTTTTTGTATGATCTAGGATTATAACGATCAATAAATTTTTCAAAAAGTTATAAACAATTTATGTTGCAAAAAAAGAGCCAAAAAATTCAAAAGTCCGCCATTTTGTTTTTTTCCGGTAAAAATGAAATATCCTGGACTATTCAATAGCCAAAACTATAAGTTTTAAGTATCTTTTTAGTTTTTTGATTTCAGATGATCCGTTGGTGAGATATCGTGTCGACAGTCAAACAAAAGAACAATTTTGAGGCGGCCATTTTGTCAAGAAAAATCAGTAAAAAAAAAAAAAAAAATTTTATATCTTCAAAATGTGTATTTTAATATGTAAAAAGTTTGAACAATAAAGATTATTTTTTGTATGAAATAAAAATTATTGAATAAATAGGGCAAATCCACCGCAAACCTGCCTTAAGTATAAAATCAAACTATTGTTACTATTTCTTTCTTTGTTAAAAGTCTCAAGATCCGTATATAATCTCTCTTGTTTGTGAATGCTATTTTGTATTTCTTTAATTAAGTTTATTTGTGCTTCCATTATGTAGTTGCTGTTGGTTCTGGTGTAGGTTCTGGACTTGTTGATAATTTCATTTGTTCTTTGTTTTGTTGTTGTGTAGGGGAATTGGCTGCGCTCAGTTTATTTACTATACTCTTCACTGATTTTACCTGCCTTTGGTAGAGTAGTTTATTAGTTTGTATATTATGTATTTGTTGTAGTGCACTTGATTCATCCCATGCCGGTAATGTAGGCGCGACCGGGTAATCAATAGAGTTTATATATTTTTTTATTTTATTTTTAAGTATACTGCACTTGAGTCTGTCTGTTGGTAAATGATCCGTAGGTAAGCTTGTTCTGTTTTTAGAATTGTTATAATTACAGTTAACACATTCCTTTTTGGAACTTTTACATTGACTCACATTGTGTGTGTCAGAGCACTTAATGCATGCAGAATCATTTCTACATTTGGATGCATTATGACCATATCTTCCACAGTTGAAGCAAGGGGTGACGTTTATCAGATCATAAGCTTTGCACAATTGATGACCTACAAAGATCTTGTTATTATTTTAGCGTATAAACTTGTAAATTTCTGGTGATACTTCCATTAGAACTGTACTCGTTTTGTTTCTTTTATTAGTGTACATGTGCAGTACTGAGCCATTGTTATTAAATTGCTTGAAATTTCTTTCATTGATATCATTTTCTATATCCTGTTCTTCCATATTTGTAGTATTGTTTATACCGATAATTTTTATTTTTGGATTACCTTGTTGTTTTATCTTGATTTCACAATTTATTAGGTTATCATTTATCAACAGTCTCCGCTGTTTCTAGACTTTTCATATTCATACAACTAATTTCAATTTCTTTATCATTCTTCTTGCGAATAAACTTAGTTTGGATATTCTTTTCTGAAACTAAGCAGTTCGTGAGTAATTGCATAGTATTTTCCTGGTTGGGGTCATTGGCCTTAATCGTTATTCTAGGAACTCGCTTCGCTTTCGTCCTAATATCACTTCTGCATATGTTTTATTACTTATAGGTATCTCAGTATTTTTTTGTTTTTGCAGTTTTATAAAGTCTTTCTGCAATTGGTTTTTATCTTGCAATTCTGTCACTAGTTGCTTGAGTAAGGTGTTCTCAGCTATTAAATTGTCCGTTTCACTTTCATCTTCTTTAATTGTTGCATTATGTTTTTCCACTGTTTTGTTGTGTAGTTCTTGCAGCAATTCTTCTCTGATTTCTTCATATTTTTGTAGTTTTATTAGTGCAATAATTTTTTTAGCCACATCACTTAACATATGTTCATCAGATTTATAGGTTATGTCTCTCAGAATATGGTCAGGGCAAATTGTCAAATGTTCACCTACGTATTCGGGATTTTTTGTTTTATCGTAATCACTCTTATGGTATGCATTTTCACAGATTATGCAAATCACTGTTTTAACTGTTTTAGTAGGGTGACCCTTATAATATTTACGATCCGACTTATCTAGAGGTTCTTTTGCGTTCGACGCCATGATGGCGAAGGTTTTTAAATTTCATTAAAATGTTTTAAAGTCCAATCATTTTTAATTAACTTCTATAACTCCAATGAACATCGACATTTCAATTATCAAACTATGAATTAACTTTAATAATATTGAATCAACTTTAATGAATTTCTATAGTTAATTGACATTAAAAATTTTTAATGTTCAATTTCAGTATAGACCTTTATAAATTTTAATAAACTTTAATGCACTAGCATAAATTTATTAAAAACAGATAGATTTTTTTCTGAATAATATCCAATGAATTCCTATGTATTTAAATTATTTGCAACTAAATAAATTTTAATCATCAAAAATGTTATTAACGATAAATGAACTTCAATAACATTGAATCAACTTTTATGATGTTTTGTAATTAATTAATATTAATTATTTTTAATGAGCAGTTTTGGTATACTTTTTATGAACTTTAAGGAAGTTTTATACACATACTTACAGTTTAAAAAACCATTAAATGAATGAATTTAAATTGTTTTTTTCTGAATAACGTCCAATGAATTCCTACATCTTTAAATTATTCGAGACTAAATACAGTTTAATGAGCAAAAATGTTATTAACGATCAACGAACTTCAACATTGAATCAACTTTTATGATGTTTTGTAATTAATTAATTTTAATTATTTTGAATGAGCAGTTTTGGTATACTTTTTTATGAACTTTAATGAAGTTTTATACACCTACTTTCACGGAGAGAAATCGTCTAGTAAATATTACGAAACGTCTAGTAAATTTCACTAAAAAGTATATTAGTTTAGTTATAGACTACCAAATATGGTCTTTTTACTCCACTTTTGATAATTTTTACAATACTTTTGTTAATTTTTACAATACTTGTGTTAATTTTTACAATACTTTTGTTAATTTTTACAAAACATGAATAAAAAATTGCCTAACTTCATAGGAAAAATTAGAATAAAGTTTAGTATAAAATTGAGGTTATGAATATTGTATCACTCTGTAGATATTTTTACCAGAAAGTATAGTAATTTTTATTGAAATATATCACGTTTCATGTTATAAAATGCAAATATACTCGATTCGCGCTTAAGCGCATGCGCGAACGCGAGCAGCGCTGCCAGGGAGACGCTTTCTATACCTCCCTGAGCACCGCTACGCGAAACAACAACAGTGAGCCCTCCAGATTCAGGAAACATAACTTAAATTTGTACCCGTGAACGTGAATATTGACCGTGAAATTGAGCGTGATCTCAAAGCAGACTTCTACGAAACGAATTCTCTTGGACTCAAAAGATGATGTAAGTATATATAAAATGCAAAATTTTCTTTCGTATGTTCGTATATCATGTTTGTTGAGTCTAAAATTGCGTAGAGTTCTAACTACTCCTTCGAAATTCTATTCCTAGTAAACTAAATATTAATTGAACTGTAGCTGTTAGGCATCAAATGATACAAAATTATAGGTTTATTAATAAAATATGTGATTATCCATCATATTTATTCGGTGAACAGAAAGAGATTTTGATTAATTATATAGAAAATTTTAATAAATTTACTACGATGTTACCTAACCCTATAAATACAGTAACGACTACTAAGTGGATTGATGATAATGAAAATAGAATGAGGCGAAATACAATTTTAGTTATGTTTTCAGAAGATGCTCCTCAGTTCTATTTTGTTACTGAAATCCTCATTCACGAACGAGAATTTTTCGAATTGTGTCAATTTCAAGATTGCTTTTATGATAGAATAGATGTTGAAAATTGTATTATTACTTACGTAACTCTACTTTCAAATGGATATTATTTTATACCTAAATGTTGGATGTAAAAATGTTAATTTCTGAAATAAAATAATACAATAATAAAATAATGCATATTTTAGTATTATTATGTACTTCAACCTAATAATTGAATATTTAATTGAATATTCAAATCGCGCTTTTCATGTTATAATTTTAATTACTCGCTTTTTATACACGAAATTCGAATTTCGCGCGTAACGTCCCAACCAATCCAATATTTAAGTCAAACGAATATCGCAGTGCGATATGCGCACCTGCCGCTGGAGGCTGGGTGATTAATCCGAATATGCAAGCGCCCGAATTTCACCTTGGTTAATATATATGCCCATTTGGTTGCGTATAAAATCATATGTGAGCGTATACGTACTGCGATACCTATAACGTATCGTTAGGTTAGTAATTAGTTTAGGTTTTAAATAGGGTCATTAAACGTTATTTGCGGCGAGCGAAATGTTATTCTCCTACCTACCCACGATCATTATCATCATCATCTCTTATCACTCATAATCATTTCCATTAAACATTAAACTATACTATACAAATCTAACTATACTTATAATATCACTACACAATAAAAAAATTCCAAAATAATTTTTTCAAACTAATTTTCATTTTAGAAGACAATAAAAAGAATAAAATTTATTAATTTCAATTTGGAAATTTTACAATACAGTATAGTAAAATTTACGAAACTAGAAATTTTACAATATTGCATGGTAAAATCCTGAAAACTTGCAGTCTGTGGTTAAATTACTATACTTTTAAGTAAAATTTCGTATACTATTTAGTAAAATTTACCGGACGATTTCTCTCCGTGTATAGTTTAAAAACAATTAAATGAATGAATTTTAATTATTTTTTTCTGAATAACGTCCAATGAATTCCTATGTCTTTAAATTGAATTTAATTATTAAAAACCAACTAAAGTTTATTAAAAATTTTTAACTATATCTTATGACTTTAAATTGTTTTAAATGGTTTCTAATAACATCTACCACCTGGACACCTCCTTCAACGGGTTCATATATATAGGTATTAAAAACTACAAAGCGCACTATATAGACCTCGTCATCGACTATTATAACCACCTAATAGACGCCATATTCAATCAGTACCTACATCTACACACAAGAAACTACGGAGCGCATATATGATTATATATAACGTTATTGTATATACAATTGTATACAAGTTACTTATATATGATTATATATGATTATATATAAGATTTATTTACTCGGGTAAAAATATTTATACACATGTTGTATATCTAAGTTGCATACCAATATACCTTATAATATAATACACTTTGAATACTATTTTTACAACAAGAGCTGTTGGGGTAGTGGTTAAGGTAATGAATTCATAACTCAAAGATTTTGGGTTCAAATCCAACGCGGGGCAATTTTCTATTTTATTTTTTAATAATTTTTTGTAATAATAAATGCATAAAACATTGCTAATCTACAATAACAACTATTTTTTATGTTAAATTTGCATAAATTAATTATTATATTCTTAATTTATTTAATTTAAAATTTGTATACAAGTATATATAATTATATATAATCATATATGATTATATATAACGTTATTGTATATACAATTGTATACAAGTTACTTATATATGATTATATATGATTATATATAAGATTTATTTACTCGGGTAAAAATATTTATACACATGTTGTATATCTGTATTTATATATGAAACCTGCGATTTGAGCGCCCCTGCTGTTGAAGTTTCTACTCAGCTGTATTAAAATCTAAAAAGTAAAATCTTGGCAAGTATAAGTTTCATTATTACCCACAATATAAATTAAAAGAAATATGTTATTACCAAAATAAGACGTTCAATTATGAATTTCATGAATACGCTACAATTAAAATAGTAAACTTAAACTAATATTCAATTTAAAAAATAATATAGTTTAAAATATTTCCATTTTTTACTAATTCTGATAATCTCAAATAAACGCTAAAGAAATTAATGAAATCGATTAATAAATTGGCAAGTATTGTATTTTTATTTGTATATCAATTTCCTTCTTTTATTAATTAGTATGAAGTATACAAATTATTTAAAAAATATTATAGTTTAAAATATTTCTATTTTTTACTAATTCCGATAATCTGAAATAAACGCTAAAGAAATTAATTAAATCGATTAATAAATTGGCAAGTATTATATTTTTATTTGTAAATCAATGTCATTTTTTTATGAATTAGTATGGAGTATAAAAATTAATAATACCTTTCAAATTTAATATTGTAAGACATTAAATTTGACATAAATACATGTTGATAAGAAATAGGTCAAAAAGTCGAACCTCAAACACTGATCTATAATACTCTCGCTACATTACACTCGCGTTATATGTAGTGCTCATATGGCAATTCATGTCTATTATAGGTAAGCTAACAGATACTTTTTGAAAACAAGCCAATATAATATTACGGACAAACAGTTATACGGACATAGTTATATGTCGAAATTAAAGAGACCGTCAATGCACTATATTTTATATTGAACTACAGTTAAACCTGGAACATTTCTCGAGTTTGGGAAAAATAACCTCGAACAGTGCCGAAGTTACCTAAGGTTCGTAGCAATTTAACGACGGCAGCTAGTCAGAGCCCTAGATAAGGTATAAACTGTTTGTCCGTAATATTATATTGGCTTGTTTTCAAAAAGTATCAGTTAGCTTACCTATAATAGACATGAATTGCCATATGAGCACTACATATAACGCGAGTGTAATGTAGCGAGAGTATTATAGATCAGTGTTTGAGGTTCGACTTTTTGACCTATTTCTTATCAACATGTATTTATGTCAAATTTAATGTCTTACAATATTAAATTTGAAAGGTATTATTAATTTTTATACTTCATACTAATTCATAAAAAAATGACATTGATTTACAAATAAAAATATAATACTTGCCAATTTATTAATCGATTTAATTAATTTCTTTAGCGTTTATTTCTGATTATCGGAATTAGTAAAAAATAGAAATATTTTAAACTATAATATATTTTAAATAATTTATATACTTCATACTAATTAATAAAAGAAGGAAATTGATATACAAATAAAAATACAATACTTGCCAATTTATTAATCGATTTCATTAATTTCTTTAGCGTTCATTTGAGATTATCAGAATTTGTAAAAAATGGAAATATTTTAAACTATATTATTTTTTAAATTGAATATTAGTTTAAGTTTACTATTTTAATTGTAGCGTATTCATGAAATTCATAATTGAACGTCTTATTTTGGTAATAACATATTTCTTTTAATTTATATTGTGGGTACGAAACTTTTTTAATAATACAGAGAGAAACATGTGCTACAATCCGGACAAGCGCATGTTTATGCTGTATTGATAAATGACACACTTACACCAAAAACGCGTTTTTTGACTGTCATATTGTACTAATGCTATATTAATTATATTCTTTTTATAACCATCATAATTTATAATCTTCAAATTTTAATAGTAGGGGAGACCGGGGTAAAGCGAGCCTTCGGGTGAAGAGTTTTTTAATTTTCTCTCACTGTTTTGAACTTTATTGTTGAGAAAAATTTCTGCAACTATATGATAAAGTAAACTTGTATTTGTGTTCTTTGTTTTAAAATTAAAAAGTAATAACACTTTCGGTACTTGCGATTATTTTGGTCTTCCTTAAACATTTCTATATCTATAAATACTGTTCATACTCAATTTTGCCGAGACATGTACTGAATTGTAGAACATTTAAGGGAAAAAACAGTACATGAAAATTGCAATTTATTCAAACCCTTCCTTAAGGTAGTCCTATAGTAAATTTTGAAAAATTTGCTAGTTATATGATAACTGTTTTTAAATTGGTGGTTGTATTTGTTACCTCAAAATAAAGGTTGTTGTAAATTTTCATACATTTTTAGACATTTTACCCATAGATATGTAGGAAAAACTAGAAATTTTCAATGAAAATTGATGTTTTTTCAAAACTGTCCTTGCCCATAGGAATACAAGTATATCATTTGAAAAGAATTATGTAATATCTAACACCTGTACTACACATAACTGTTAACTCCAAATTTTTTAAAACACAATTATAAAGAAAAATAAAATTATATTGAATTTTCATTGTAAACATAACCTAAAAAATGACATTTTAACTCTATTCAAGGGTAACACTTTCTTAATAAATTTTTTTTGAAAAATCGGAGTTCATGGTTGTAATGCGAATAAGTTGAATAAGATATTCTTAATGATTCAGATTAATTCATTATAATCTTATGCGCATAAGACTTGTTGAATATTGGAAAACCATAAATAAAGAAAACCGCACTTTTGTAAATAAAATAATTAATTTTGTGATGATTTTAAAACAATTTTTATATCGCAGAATATCCATCAAAATTTGGTTTTAATAATTCTATGATTTCTGCAGTTTGTCTGCATAGTATAGAGTAGGTTTGGACACGGATTTGGATTGGGTTAGTGTAGGAACACGCTGGATTGTATGCAATAAAGGTCGGAAGAAGAATACGTATAAATAACTGTTAAGCTCATTAAAATTATATTTATGGCCAAAATGTACAAAGTATCAGAAAATTAAATAAAAAAATCGACTTTTTCGTAAAATTTTACTATAGGACCACCTTAATAACATGCTACTTCGCAAATGATATGAACTCACGGCAAAGTGAGCCTTAGACGATGTAACGTATTAAAGCATGCAGTTAAATAAAATAAGAATTTGTTCTGTTAATAAATTAAGTTTTAATTATGTTATATCATTATACTTTCCTAATTTCATGAATTAATAAGTCAGAATTAAATAGAAACCGTATTGTTACGTATAGCGACAAAATCCAGCGAAATATCGCGATAAAAATACAACAGCTAATGTACGAAAAGGGGGGACTCAAGTTTCAAATAGAGCGATGACTCGGATGGCGGCTTTATTGAGCGCGAATTTCTCGCTCGATACGATTAGTCGAATTATTCGAATGTTATGCGATCATATAGGGTCCAGTAAAAAAGATGTTTTGCAAATTGCGATATATTTGTAATGTTCTTATAATTGTAAGTTCATAATAAAATGTAATAATTAAATATTTAATAACTGCGCTTACTATACTTATATAATGTATAAAAAATACGATGTAAATAAGTTGATTGTAAAGGAAAGCTCAAGTAACTAGAAAAAAGAAGCAAAATATCTAGTATTGCATAGATAGAACCATATAATTATTATGAAAATTTGTAATCCTCTCCAAGCCTTTTGGGTGGAGTCTCTTAGCACACAGGTACACCCGTGGCCTAGAAGCCATACGTGCTCGGGAAATCCCGAGGCCGTGATTATAATCCGTCGCAAAATCAACGATTTTCCAAAATACGTGCACGGTAAGATAAATTCGATCCGTCGTCGTAAGGATGCGAAACGAAACCGCAAAAGATTTGGAGGCTGGTCGCGAGGTGCGAATTCACGAAACTTATCACATTGAGGGGAGGTTTTTCGGCGAATTAATAAGCAGTTGTAGGGACATGACTGCGAAAAAGTATAAAGCAGACCACGCACTCGTGTCGGGGCTTTTAACTACTCTGGCTCTCCTATAGGTAAGGTCTACTTTATACATATACAATCAAGAATATACTTCATGATTTTTTAAATATAAAAAACATTTATTTGTGATTTTTTACTTATCCCAGCTTCCATCCTTAACACGTATTTTTGTATTACTATCAAATTTTCGTTCATTTTGTTTTATAAATGTGTTTAGCATCTACAAATGTGTTAAAAACATTCTTTTTAAACATATATTTAAAAAAACATTAATTATATATTATTTTTACTACTTAATAACTAATAGCTCACTTTACCCCGAGTACGTGGCAAAGTGAGCCCAAATGAATTTTTCTAGTATATTCAAAATTAAAGGTGGGTCTATTTAATTTAAGCAGTTAAAACTTTTAGGTATCATTAATGAAAGTCCAAAGTATAGTTTGTAACTAATTGCAATACCTTCAATTCATACGTGTTCTTTATTTCGAGCAACGTTTACACGATGAGGATCAATATGCGTCAAAGTTCATTACTTTGATCAATCTTTAAGCCCCGTGTGCTCGCACGCGCGCGCCAAAGAGAAAGAATTTGCTTCTCTAATCTGTGGTGAAAATCAAAGCGGCTGGTAATTCTCATTGTTAGTAAATCAAAACAGCATCAGCAACCCTCATCTGCCACGGCCTCTGACCTGCCGAGAACTCAATATAATACGGAGTAGCTGCTATATCGTCCCGAGCCTTGAAAGCGCGCTCTGCAACATTTCGTGTTGATCTCTTTTCTCTACTTATTTATCTATCTTTCTCTCTCTTTCTTCTTGTCTTCCTTATTCATCGCCTGCATGCTCACGCGTTAATGTACTGTCTCAACCGAAAGCAATTCGACGGCCGATCCATGCTCATAAAATATTCTAGGGACATTCGTTTACTTTCGTTGTTTATAGGATGTTCCTTTCTAATTTATGGAACTTGAACAAGAAAAGCGATTGATCGCTTGATTGATATTATTTTTTACCATAGTAGATTTATTTGTTTGTTATGTTGTGTTTACATAACTTATGTTACAATTTGAGTTATAACATAATATGTATTACCTGTAAGCTAAATACATGAAGAGTCGCATTGTAAAATGTACATTTTTTACATTTAATAACGTTGCCATAGTTGTGCTTCTATACAATAGAGCGGCGCGAAAAACCCAAATATTCTTAAATCGTAATGCCTTAGTTTGGGAATGTTGTATCGATACATAAAAAAGACAAAATAAATTTGGCTTGGGTATCTAGTCAACATCTTAGATTTCGGAAAGAATTGTGAAGATTTTACTTTTAAAGTAAAAAATCAAAATATATGAAAAAAACTCTATTTTCGAATCTTGTACAAAATTTTCCATTTTTAACATGAAGATTTGTTAAATTCAAATTTACATCAATTTGTTTAGATTTTCAAGAACTTAAAAATAAACAGAGCTGAGATATAGTAATTTATTTTTTTTACTTCTAATAAGAACGCGTAACCTACAAATTGAAGGTAAATAAAATAAATTAAAAAATATTTTTTATTTTGCAATGCAATAAAAGGTATAAAATAATTATGATATCTTAAATTGGTTTCTTTACTTTTCTGTTGGATTAAAAACTAAATATAAAAACGTTGGTCCATCATCGAAACAGTTTTTGAGCTCAATATATCTTCATGCATAACTTATTTGTGTTGATTTATTCTTATTGAATAGAAAATATTTTATAGCTGAATAGAAATTTTGCTATAGCTCGCTTTCATTGAAATATACGATGTAACTTACATATGAGTGTCCCACGTTTCTATATTTAGCTTTTAAGCCAACAGAAAAGTAAAGAAACATATTTCAGACATCATAATTATTTTATACCTTTTAGTTCAATACAAAATAAAAGTATTATTTTAAAAATATGTTTGTATTTATTTTATTTAATACTTTTTAGTCTAAATACATTAAAATATGTAAAATTACAGCATATTTGTTGTTATGCACAAACTATCTGAATACACGTTTTATTTAAAATAATCTTTCTTATATTTCTAATTACACTGTATAACAGTAAAATATCACAAGCTTTGCTTTGTAGTATAGACACGCTCGACTCTAAGTATAAATTCGTTGTTACAATGAATATCAACTGACTATTCATAATATACACAAGAAAGTGTAATTGTGAACAAAGTATTATCGATCACTATTTATAATATAAGAACGTCAAATCATCTATTTTTATTATGTAGTTCATATATATAATATGTACTGTATTGTATTTAACAACACACGCGAATTTACTTATTATTGTAATTAATAATAATACCTAAATACTTATTATTTTAATTAATTAATTACGTTAGTAAGACGAACTAATTTAAGAATATTATTATTATTATTATTGTTATTATTATTATTATTATTATTTCTGCCCCTGCGATAGCGTCGCGTAGGCAAACGAAAAGGGCGCCTAGGCCAGGCGATCAGACGTGTACCCACGTTGCGGATGGGGGAGTGGCAACTATAACTGATTAGCTACGAATAAATTGAATAAACAGCCGTGGACAATGGCCAACACCATACTTCACAAACATTTACTCTTACACTCATTACGCTGCACTTACAACACTCACAACACTATCCAAAATAAACAGACATCTCCTCTCGGGCGGTACGACTAGTCGTGAGGCAGATACACAGAAAACCGCCCGACCCGATTGTTCTCGCGCCGGAACACGCTGGGAGTGCCCGGACCCCTGTCGGTTGTTCCCATCGGCATGAACAAAGGGCTGACGCGAACCTACCTCTGCCGAGGCGGTTAGTTTCGGTGCCGGATCAGAAGCCGGCTGCTTCGAATTCTGGTCAGGGGGATCGGATCCCCTGTTGTTCCGGGCGAGCCCTGGTCCGTCCGTGTATTCCGGGGCCGGGAAAGCGAAGGTTAGGCCACAGGGAACTGTGGTAGGATCAAAGTATCCGAGGGTACACCCGCTCCCAGCTATTTCGGCCCGTCCCTCTAAGCACGATGCGTCAGTTAAAGAATCAAGAAAGAAAATGTCCCTACAAAACAATGAGATGAACTAGGAGGTAGGTAAATCCCATACCTGCGAGGAAGCAATGGTGGTATTGGAGCAGCTTCCTTCATAAATATTGTAGGGTGGTAGACAACAGCCTAGCCGCCCGCAGATAACAACAGTTGAGGAGTTCGTAAATCTGATGGACCAACTGCTCAAATTAATTGCAGATGAGCTAAAAAGGCAGCCTGGTGTCAATAACGACATCAAGAGAAACATCCCGACCCTCGTCGACGTTTGCAACGAATGGAAGAACCGCCTACGTTCGAATACCGAGGCGCACTGTGCGACAGACACTCTGGAAGCCGCGGCTACCTCAAGCCAGCGGCCTCAAAATAAAAGTGTGCGACCGCAAGATGGGGACTCCGATAGAGCTGAGTCAGCAGTCACTGACAAGAAGGCTAGGGCCACCGGGCTTTTAGCTGCAGCAAAGAAACATCAGCAGCAGCAGAAACAACTCGCGCAGCAGATCAAACAGCAGCTACAGCGCAAACAGCAAGAGTAGCATCAGCTGCGACAAAAACTGCAGCAGCAGACGCAACAACAGACGTCTCAGCTAGCCAGGTCATCGGCAAACAAGATGAGAGAGCCTTCTGAGAAATCGTCGAAGAAGAAGAGGAGGAGGAGGACGCCTAGGAAGCAACCCAAGGCTGTCCTTATCCGACCCGGGGATGGAGTCACCTACGCGGACGTTCTCTCGAATGTCCACGAAAAGGTCACAGCAGAGTGTTCAACGACTGACATTAGGTGTGTCAGGTAAACCAGGGCTGGCGACGTCCTGGTAGAGTTGGGCACAAAAAGCAACAACTAGGAGCTGGGGACTATAGGAGACTCCATCAGGAAGGTAATGAGCACGTCGGAGGCCGTAGACCCTAACACCTACGATAAACGTGGAAGTCAGAGACCTTGACAACCTTACCACCAAAGAAGAAGCGGAGACGGCGATCAAGAGGGTCTTTGACGAAGCAGGAGTCTCAATGGGTGAGATTATCGTTTCGCTGACCAAGCCCAACAGTAGGGAGTAGCGACTGACAATCATAGAGATGGACCAGGAAAAGGCAGAGTTCCTCCTTGAAAAGAATCGTCTGAAAGTGGGCTACATGAACTGCCGACTGAAAAGATGACAGCGGATCCAGCGGTGCTTCAGATGTCTGCGTTACGGGCATCAAGCGCACGATTGTCGTGGCATAGACAGAAGTAAGGCCTGCTACAAATATGGCGCGGAAGGTCACAAAGGAGCAGCCTGCAAGGCTACCGAGGCGAAGTGCGTCTTGTGCACTGACCTGAAAGTAGACCAAGTACAGCTGGGTCACCCGCCGGGCTCAGGGCAGTGTTGAGCGTTTCGCGAAACGCTTAGGCAGACCAAAGCCAAGCGTTAATCATGGACCGCATAACGGTCCTTCAAGCGAACCTCCATAGAGCCGAATTAGCCAACAGCCTTCTGACTCAGAGTATATCTGTGACGAAGGCTGATGTGTTGCTAATCAGCGAGTAGTACTATGACTGGAAGGTACCTACGTGGTACAAAGACACACTTAGCACATCAGCAATCTGCGTGGACCCACGAACTATCAGAGTGGATGCACACGGAGCCATAAGCGGCTTTATGTGGGTGAGAAGCACAGACGTAACTTATGTGAGCTGCTACTTTACCCCGAACGTGCATCTTGATTAATTCAGGCGGAGTCTGGACGAGCTGGAAGACGCGATCTGCGAGATAGAAGGCGAGATCGTAGTCGCCGGCGACTCCAATTTGCGAGCATTGGTGTGGGGTATGCCAGTGCCGGACAGCAGAGGAAAGTCCATTATGGAGATGGTATCTAGACTCGGCCTGATAGTTCTCAATATTCGGAACACGTCGACATTCAGAAGAGTAGGGCATATTGGAACGATTCCGGGCGTGTATTTCGCATCCGAAAATCTAGCGCGTAGTGCGTCGAATTGGAGGGTAATGGAGGATTACAACGAAAGCAACCACAAATACATCACCTTTCAGCTGCACGATCAATCCCAAGGTGAGTCTGGACTAAGTTTAACTAAAAAAGTATGATCAAGATAAAGTATATTATCTTCTTTATATATTGCAGAATATACCGTTAGAAAGAAAACAAAATCGAGAAATGTAGTGATTGTTGACGTAATTAGGACTTTTCGATTATATGAATCATGGAAAGGGTAGATGCATGGGGTTCATTAAAAATCTTATGAAATTACCTACAAATATAATCAAGATATAATATGTTATCTGTTATATACCTAGCAATATGCCATTTAGAAGAAAGGAATATTACAAATATATTGGCTACCTCTCACTTCAATTCAAGTTATATTCACCAAATGCTGTATTTTACATGCATATTGGTAAATCATGAGCATAACAGTAATTTCGAAGTAATAATCATATATTGTTGTTTACGAAATTATTATAATGACACATTGAAGACAGTCGTACACAGCACTTATTCGTGCTACATCAATTTTTTACTACTGAAAGTCAAAATGGGTGTTAGGAAATTGTTAAATAAAAGAAAATTCTCATGTATAATAAATTCAAATTTTAATATAAAATTTGAATTGCAGTATTTACAAAAGTATTTACAAACCAATAACTGATTAATATTGTTTTATAAAGAGTGAAGACTATTATATTCACAAAGCGCTATTCTTAATCCGTCCAAGTATTCTGTATGATTATTGTGAACCTTATGCTTAGCAAAAATTGGCTTAAAATCAGAGTGTACTGACTCTATAGCTTGTTCATTATAAAATGCGAGGCCAACTCCCATTTTCTTGCCAAATTCAGGTACATGAAAAAAAAACTGCATGAACATTAGGAGTTATAGAGATCCCTAAATCCATACAACTCCTTTTGAAAACCTCAATTTTATTTTTGTAATCATTTTCAATCTTATGACTAAAGTACGCTTTTACATCTCTAAACTTTTCGTGATCGCAGAAAATCAATTTTTTCTAATAGAATTCTGCACAAATTCCCGATGAATGCAGATCATCCATGACTTACTTCGCGAAATACAGAGCAATCCTTCGCCCAGGTTATAGCAGTATTATCACATTCCTTCAACAAACTATTATATAGTGTGTTCACTATCCCAAGCACTAAATGCAACTCTGGCGGGGGTAGAATTTCGAAATATGTACTTTATGACATGCTTTATTTAAAAACTGCAAATAATTTTGTATCCATATGTGAGTTCTTATAATACATAAACTGCTCATCCGTGACAACATTTTCAAAGACAAACACAATAGTCGAACACATGTAGACGATAATTTTCTTTATAAGTAACGAATTACTATGTTTTAATGGCCATAGATGTCAAATTAAAGTGTTTGATTATAAATTAATCATAGTAGGAAATACAAAAATAGAACATACATATAATAACTCAAATAAATATATGCACTAATACTTCATATAGTTATTTGGATATTCAGATTATTTCCTTATTTTGATTGTTTAATATATATGTGTAACATCATATTATTATTGAGTTCTTAAATACAAAAACTCGATGCATCTAAAATTTGATAACCTGACACTTTAGAGGTTAATTACATTTACTTACATTGGTTATAGGTGAACAATAGCATGTAAATACCATTAAATCAAAATAATACATAATAATCATAATAGATTAAGCTTGTGTTTCTTAAAACATAACCTTGAAGTGGCTGTTATTGTCATAATTTTGCTTATCTAGTTTTATCGGGGCTAATAATATGGGAAACTAGAAGGGATGACCGTTACACGCCTTTGTAGTAACTATCTAGTTTGCCTACATAGATCTACACAGCGCGAGATTATTCTACATAGATCTATAAAGTGGACGGGATAAATTTCTACCAGGGAAGTTATTCTTAATATTGAATATTAGACATTTTTCTTACAATTCTACTTATTTTTATTTTTTTAACTGTCGTTAAGAATCAGTCAATTAGTGAGGCAGTCTACAATTAGTAACACAGAGTAATATATATATATATATATATATATATATATATAACTTTAATATAAATAATTTTTATATTAAATTTTTATTATTTTTATTTATTTTATTTATTTTTACTTATTTTTATTTTTTTAACTGTCGTTAAGAATCAGTCAATTAGTGAGGCAGTCTACAATTAGTAACACAGAGTAATATATATATATATATATATATATATATATATATATATTACTCTGTGTTACTAATTGTTACTTATAAAGAAAATTATCGTCTACATGTGTTCGACTATTGTGTTTGTCTTTGAAAATGTTGTCACGGATGAGCAGTTTATGTATTATAAGAACTCACATATGGATACAAAATTATTTGCAGTTTTTAAATAAAGCATGTCATAAAGTACATATTTGTACATATGATATTATTATTTATATATTACTTTTCAAGAAACAACTACATCAATCAATAACATTATTTTGTGATCACTGTTTTTCATATGCAAGGAACATTATTTCTAAATTTTCATTTCTTAGGTTAGATATGCTTTCTGACTACTTTTATATGTAAATAGTATGAATAGAACTATAGATCTTATTATTATAATTGAAAACTTGCATGTAAAACTTTTTTTAACATTAATTTTTACAATAAAAGTTCTGTTCAATAAATAATATATAACCTCACAGATTGTATACGTACATATTATTATTGAGAAAACTATGTAGATCTGTGTGGATTTATCGACTTTTGTACAGTCTAGTACTATCTAGTTTGCCTACAAATACCGTTATAGCGAATGTGGGCGCCACGATAAGATTTCTACCAGGGTTATTTCTATGTGAATTATTACATTAATTTTAACATAAATATATATATATATATGTATTAAGAGAACCTTATCACTTTTAAACTTGAAAATTAATTGTTCATATAATTTTAGGTAAAAATAAATGTTACATTATAGTTACTATATAATAACCATAATAATTAATATTTTTGTTAGATAAATTTAATTATGTTTTATAAAATATAGAAAAAATAATTCTTTAAACTTTAAGGTTAGTAAGTAATATAAACTTATTAATGTAATAAAAAACTATATATTACTATATTTTTCAGAATTTTTTGTGTTTAAAAAACATATCTTTAGCTATTGACCAAAATTATAGTGCATTCTTTGATTCTTTAAATTTTATCATAAGATATGACTTTGAAACATTATAACTTTAGTTTGTCATTTTCAAAATTCAAATTTCAAATTTGTCTACGGGTACATATAAACATAGATACATACATACATACATACATACATACATACATACATACATACATACATACATACAAACGAAGATCTGTTTAAAATCACCACAAGAAACGAGGATGGATCTTCAAAGCATGGCTGACCAGACGCTCGCTGGTTGCCGCAGCGCGACTTAACTTCGACTGTTGAGGGTGGAGGATGTGAGATAAACTGGGCTCTGACACTCCCAGGCTGCCGGTAAGTACAGGAGCCCGGGGCGGTTTAGCCGACATGCCCTAGCTGCTCTATCAACCGGCGAAAATCCTGATGGCTATGGTGGTGCCGGGTGGCGCCCGGACAGGGCCCCGTCATGGTCAGAAGGGGGGCCCCGCTACCCCCCTCCGGATACTTTACGAGGACGACTTGCGCTGGGGCACGAGGCCAGAATACACGTCTACGAAGCCAGAATTGAGAGTGAAATCTAAGTGGAAAGTAGGTGAGAGAAGAGAGAAGGGGAAAAAAAAAAAAAAAAAAAAAAAAAAATATGATACGTACACCAGCAAGGACAAACGTAGGGACTTCGGATACCCTAAAAAGTGTCATTGAAACTGGGTTCCCTACCCAGAAACCAGGCAGCAACAACAGCCTGGTAAACGAGCAGGGAGTGAAACTAGTCAGTAACAACTGCCTGGAAAGCACTTCAGACGGAGAGTTGATAACACCTCTGTCCCCCATTGTCCATGTGACGGAGTATGGAAGTGGAGGTATAGAGGACAGAATAAGAGAAGATCAAGAAAAGGAGCAGGATAAAGAGACTCGATCGTTCAAGCTCCTCAAAGAGCAAGTCGAAGCTCTGGTGGCGTTTATCTTGGGTAAGAAAAACATACACACAGAGTTGAAGACTATGGCGAAGGCTACTAGCAGAGCGCTACAGGACTTTACGAAGGCCAAAGCAGGTACTCAGTCGAAGGATAGAAGTAGCAAGGATCGAGAGAGCCAAACCTCTCCCTCCTTCGTTCAGAAACAGATGGACCAGACTCCGAACAAGCATCGGAGAACATCACCGCAGCAGGTCACGGCGGCCAGGAAGAAGGCACAAAGGACGACAACATCGCAGTCCCCACCACCGCCCTCCACAGTCAGAGAGACACCTTGGCAGGTAAAGGAAACGAGGAAGATAAAGAAAAAGAAGAAAAAAGAAGACGGGATGAGTGACACTGGTGTCTTAAGCCAAAAAGGCACTAAAAAATCTAAAACGACACGGGCAAGACCAACCCGACCGGAGGCCCTTATTATAAAGGCCGCCGAAGGGACCTCTTACGCTGATATCTTGAGAAAGATGAAGGCGGAACCCAAATTGACGGCACTCGGCGAATGCGTAAACAGGGTACGCAGGACTGCGGCTGGGGACCTGCTTTTGGAACTCCAACGCACAGCGGAAGGGAAGGCTACGGAACTCCGGCAAGCGGTGCAAGAAGTGCTAGATGGGGGTACCAAAATAAGGACCCTACAAGACGTAGTGGCCTTTGAAATAAAGGATCTCGACGTACTAACTAGCAAGGAGGACATTCTAGAGGCGCTACGCAGGGAGTTCCAAAGTAGCGACGCGTCCACATTGGACGAGATTGTAGTAAAATCATTGCGTAAGGCATACGGTGACACGCAGACCGCGGTCACCCAAATGCCAGCAAAAATGGCTCAACAGATGATAGCTAAGCGCAAAATCAAGATAGGCTGGGTAGTCTGCCGAATACGGCAGATGGAAAGGAATATACGTCCACTTAGATGTTATAAGTGTCTAGGATTTGGACATATCGCCAAAAGTTGCAAGGTAGCACAGGACCGAAGTAACCTCTGCTACAAATGTGGAAATATAGACCATGAAGCAAGAGAGTGTAAGATTCAAAATAACTGCGAGACAGCACAGGACCTACTTAACCAGTACGTTCGAGAGACGAAGGTTGATGTGGCCATCATATGTGAACAATACAGAGATCTGGACCAGCCATCATGGGACACGGACGACACTGGCAAAGCAGCGATCTGGACATGTGGCGACGTAGCTTTCCAGGAAAAAATGATGACTCGTGAGGAAGGATTTGTACGGGCGAAGGTAGCAGGTATATACGTATACAGCTGCTATGCCCCGCCTAATGCGCCAATTGAACAGTTCGAAAGACTGTTAGATCGACTCGTACAGGATATGGCGGGAAGAAAGCCAGTAATAATAGCAGGCGATTTTAACGCATGGGCCGTAGAGTGGGGCAGCCAAAGGACTAATCAAAGAGGACGGGTGCTGCTGGAAACATTCGCACTCCTAGATTTGGTACTAGTTAATCAGGGTTGTACCAACACTTTTAGAAGAGGGGACACAGGATCTATAGTAGATCTGACATATGTTAGCAGCTGTTTAATTGACTCAGTCGACACGTGGATCGTGAGTGAACACTACACCAATAGTGATCACCAGGCCATAATTATGGAGATAGGAAGATCAAAGCAGGGTTCCAGCGCGAGTACAAGGACCAATAGAATCGGTTGGAAAGTGAAAGACTATGATAAGGAGATGTTTCTGTTGGCACTGGAGGAAATACAACTGTTTGGGACAGCGGACAGCAAGGCTAAACAGGTGATGAAAAATATCACCCGAGCCTGCGACGCAGCTATGCCAAGAAGAGTGCCCAACCAAAGACGACCACCAGTATACTGGTGGAATAGTGAGGCGGATAGCGCTCGTAGCGAGTGCCATCGGACTAGGAGACAGGAGCAGCGGGCAAGAAAGAAATACTATAAAACTGGAAGAGGCCAGGAATTAGTAGATGCCTACCACCAGGAAATGAAGGACGCTAAGCGAAAGCTTAAGAAGACAATCCGTACCAATAAGCGACGGTGCCTGAAGGAATTACAGGACGAGGTTAATAAAGACCCCTGGGGTAGACCTTATAAAATAGTAATGAAGAAGATCAAAGGAAGCTACGCACCCCCTCCCAAGTGCCCACAATTATTAGATCGAGTAGTGACTAAACTGTTCCCCACACAACGGGACGAACCGTGTGTTATAGAATCAGAGGCAAACGAAGAAGCTATTCCTCCAGTCACAATGGAGGAACTGCTAAGCGCTTGCAAGAGGGTTGGAAACAACAAGGCTCCAGGCCTGGATGGCATTCCCAATATAGCATTGAAACATGCTATATTCGCCCAACCAGAGATCTTCATAGACTTGTACAACACATGTCTAAAAGAGGGAATATTTCCCGCCGACTGGAAGAGACAACGACTTGTGCTACTACCAAAGGGAAAGAAGCCACCTGAGGACGCTTCATCATACAGACCGCTCTGCATGCTGGACACCTCAGGCAAGATTCTGGAACGCATAATTTGCGTCAGAATGGATCAGGCAATAGAAGAAAAAGGGGGACTTGCGGAACACCAATACGGCTTTCGGAGGAAACGATCAACTCTAGACGCAGTGAACATAGTGATTGACACTGCGCGCGCAGCGATAGAGGGAAAGAGATGGAAAGGAGGAGCAAAGGAGTATTGCGCTGTCGTCACTCTGGACGTCAAAAATGCATTCAACTCGGCCAAATGGACCAAAATACACGAGGCATTTCGTAAACAAGAAGTGCCTTTATATATAAGAAGGATGATGTCCGACTACTTGAAGGACAGAATCTTATTATATGACACTGACAATGGCACCAAGACCTATGAAGTAACAGGAGGAGTACCCCAGGGATCAGTGCTTGGTTCACCGACTTGGAACAGCTTGTACGATGGGGTACTAAGGCTACAGTTACCCAAAGGGGCGACAGTGATAGGATTCGCTGATGACATAGCACTAGTCGTGGTAGCGAAAAGCATAGAAGATATAACAGAGATAGCTGACGAGGCTATTCGTATAATACGCGAATGGCTGACAGAGACAGGACTGGAATTGGCCAGTCATAAAACCGAAGTTCTTCTTATTTCTAGTAGGAAGAAAATGGAGAAAATAACGCTAATAGTGGATGGACACAAGATTGTTTCTCAACCAACCATTAAGTACCTGGGCATTACCATTGATGCAAGACTTACATTTAAGCAGCATCTTGAAACAGTGAGTGATAAAGCAGCAAAAGTTGGCGCTGCTTTATCTCGATTGATGCCAAATGTAGGAGGGCCAACGCAAGGTAGAAGGTTGCTCTTAGTCAGTGTAATCACATCGATTATGTTGTACGGGGCTCCTATATGGGCAGATGCCATGTTAGTGAAAACGTACGCAAACAAGCTGTCGACTGTATACAGACGAAGTGCACTTAGGGTCGCGTCTGCTTATCGTACGGTATCAGATGAGGCTGCCTGTATTATAGCAGGCATGCCGCCTATTGACCTCCTAGCAATGGAGAGAAAGAATGTCTTCGAGACAAAGCGACAACAAAATGACAACACTCAGAAGGACATCTGGGATTCCGCGAAGAAGCAGACACTGACTGAGTGGCAAAAAAGATGGGACTCCAGTGGCAAGGGGCGATGGACACATCGCCTCATACCAAGGATAGAGGGCTGGACCGAAAGAAGACATGGGGAAGTAAATTACTACCTCACACAGTTTTTGACCGGGCACGGATGCTTCCGGGCGTACCTGCACCGATTCAAATTAGAAGACCGTCCAAACTGCCCAGTGTGTATGGACGCTGACGAGGATGCGGAGCATGTCTTCTGTGACTGCTCACGATACCAACAGGAAAGAGAAGAACTTGAGAGCTATCTCCAGACCAGAGTAACACCTGAGTCGATTATGGAGGCTATGCTGACTTCGGAGGATGGATGGTGCACAGTAAACAACTATGCAGCAGATATACTTAAGAAGGTCAGAAAAGACGAAGAAGGAAGAAGAAAAAGACGAGAGATGCTGAATGAAGCTGGCGACCGGACGATGCGGTAAGAAGTAGAAGGCACACAACACGGAAGACTACTAATGACGGTAATGGGAGAACCAGTGATGCCGACCACATTCACAGAAGAGGGCAGGAGCCCAATGACCCCCGCGAAGCATTGCTTGGCGGTAGTACCGCGGGGAGGTCAACTCAGAAGAAAGGGCACGGTTCACTTTACTAAGGGTCAAAAAGTGAACGGAGGGGATCCGGTTGCGGTGGGGCGTAAAAACCCTGGCGTATACTGGAAGGTTTAGTGAGTGCGAGTCTCACACACGGTGGTACTTCACTATATCATGTCATGGTCCATAATGGATTTGCCTTAAACCTCTCTCTCTATAAGAAAAAAAAAAAAAAAAAAAAAACGTACCTACCTACCTACCTACCTACCTACCTACCTACCTACCTACCTACCTACCTACCTACCTACCTACCTACCTACCTACCTACCTACCTACCTACCTACCTACCTACCTACCTACCTACCTACCTACCTACCTACCTACCTACCTACCTACCTACCTACCTACCTACCTACCTACCTACCTACCTCCACGAGGGGGAGGCTGTACCCCCATGTGGCGCGTCCTCGGGTGGCGGATTGAGGAGTGCTCGCTATAGGCACATAATACTACATACGTAGTACTGCCTGCAGAGGGTAGGAGAAAAATAAAATATCTCCCGCGGACCAAAAGCCAAACGAAGATCTGTTTAAAATCACCACAAGAAACGAGGATGGATCTTCAAAGCATGGCTGACCAGACGCTCGCTGGTTGCCGCAGCGCGACTTAACTTCGACTGTTGAGGGTGGAGGATGTGAGATAAACTGGGCTCTGACACTCCCAGGCTGCCGGTAAGTACAGGAGCCCGGGGCGGTTTAGCCGACATGCCCTAGCTGCTCTATCAACCGGCGAAAATCCTGATGGCTATGGTGGTGCCGGGTGGCGCCCGGACAGGGCCCCGTCATGGTCAGAAGGGGGGCCCCGCTACCCCCCTCCGGATACTTTACGAGGACGACTTGCGCTGGGGCACGAGGCCAGAATACACGTCTACGAAGCCAGAATTGAGAGTGAAATCTAAGTGGAAAGTAGGTGAGAGAAGAGAGAAGGGGAAAAAAAAAAAAAAAAAAAAAAAAAAATATGATACGTACACCAGCAAGGACAAACGTAGGGACTTCGGATACCCTAAAAAGTGTCATTGAAACTGGGTTCCCTACCCAGAAACCAGGCAGCAACAACAGCCTGGTAAACGAGCAGGGAGTGAAACTAGTCAGTAACAACTGCCTGGAAAGCACTTCAGACGGAGAGTTGATAACACCTCTGTCCCCCATTGTCCATGTGACGGAGTATGGAAGTGGAGGTATAGAGGACAGAATAAGAGAAGATCAAGAAAAGGAGCAGGATAAAGAGACTCGATCGTTCAAGCTCCTCAAAGAGCAAGTCGAAGCTCTGGTGGCGTTTATCTTGGGTAAGAAAAACATACACACAGAGTTGAAGACTATGGCGAAGGCTACTAGCAGAGCGCTACAGGACTTTACGAAGGCCAAAGCAGGTACTCAGTCGAAGGATAGAAGTAGCAAGGATCGAGAGAGCCAAACCTCTCCCTCCTTCGTTCAGAAACAGATGGACCAGACTCCGAACAAGCATCGGAGAACATCACCGCAGCAGGTCACGGCGGCCAGGAAGAAGGCACAAAGGACGACAACATCGCAGTCCCCACCACCGCCCTCCACAGTCAGAGAGACACCTTGGCAGGTAAAGGAAACGAGGAAGATAAAGAAAAAGAAGAAAAAAGAAGACGGGATGAGTGACACTGGTGTCTTAAGCCAAAAAGGCACTAAAAAATCTAAAACGACACGGGCAAGACCAACCCGACCGGAGGCCCTTATTATAAAGGCCGCCGAAGGGACCTCTTACGCTGATATCTTGAGAAAGATGAAGGCGGAACCCAAATTGACGGCACTCGGCGAATGCGTAAACAGGGTACGCAGGACTGCGGCTGGGGACCTGCTTTTGGAACTCCAACGCACAGCGGAAGGGAAGGCTACGGAACTCCGGCAAGCGGTGCAAGAAGTGCTAGATGGGGGTACCAAAATAAGGACCCTACAAGACGTAGTGGCCTTTGAAATAAAGGATCTCGACGTACTAACTAGCAAGGAGGACATTCTAGAGGCGCTACGCAGGGAGTTCCAAAGTAGCGACGCGTCCACATTGGACGAGATTGTAGTAAAATCATTGCGTAAGGCATACGGTGACACGCAGACCGCGGTCACCCAAATGCCAGCAAAAATGGCTCAACAGATGATAGCTAAGCGCAAAATCAAGATAGGCTGGGTAGTCTGCCGAATACGGCAGATGGAAAGGAATATACGTCCACTTAGATGTTATAAGTGTCTAGGATTTGGACATATCGCCAAAAGTTGCAAGGTAGCACAGGACCGAAGTAACCTCTGCTACAAATGTGGAAATATAGACCATGAAGCAAGAGAGTGTAAGATTCAAAATAACTGCGAGACAGCACAGGACCTACTTAACCAGTACGTTCGAGAGACGAAGGTTGATGTGGCCATCATATGTGAACAATACAGAGATCTGGACCAGCCATCATGGGACACGGACGACACTGGCAAAGCAGCGATCTGGACATGTGGCGACGTAGCTTTCCAGGAAAAAATGATGACTCGTGAGGAAGGATTTGTACGGGCGAAGGTAGCAGGTATATACGTATACAGCTGCTATGCCCCGCCTAATGCGCCAATTGAACAGTTCGAAAGACTGTTAGATCGACTCGTACAGGATATGGCGGGAAGAAAGCCAGTAATAATAGCAGGCGATTTTAACGCATGGGCCGTAGAGTGGGGCAGCCAAAGGACTAATCAAAGAGGACGGGTGCTGCTGGAAACATTCGCACTCCTAGATTTGGTACTAGTTAATCAGGGTTGTACCAACACTTTTAGAAGAGGGGACACAGGATCTATAGTAGATCTGACATATGTTAGCAGCTGTTTAATTGACTCAGTCGACACGTGGATCGTGAGTGAACACTACACCAATAGTGATCACCAGGCCATAATTATGGAGATAGGAAGATCAAAGCAGGGTTCCAGCGCGAGTACAAGGACCAATAGAATCGGTTGGAAAGTGAAAGACTATGATAAGGAGATGTTTCTGTTGGCACTGGAGGAAATACAACTGTTTGGGACAGCGGACAGCAAGGCTAAACAGGTGATGAAAAATATCACCCGAGCCTGCGACGCAGCTATGCCAAGAAGAGTGCCCAACCAAAGACGACCACCAGTATACTGGTGGAATAGTGAGGCGGATAGCGCTCGTAGCGAGTGCCATCGGACTAGGAGACAGGAGCAGCGGGCAAGAAAGAAATACTATAAAACTGGAAGAGGCCAGGAATTAGTAGATGCCTACCACCAGGAAATGAAGGACGCTAAGCGAAAGCTTAAGAAGACAATCCGTACCAATAAGCGACGGTGCCTGAAGGAATTACAGGACGAGGTTAATAAAGACCCCTGGGGTAGACCTTATAAAATAGTAATGAAGAAGATCAAAGGAAGCTACGCACCCCCTCCCAAGTGCCCACAATTATTAGATCGAGTAGTGACTAAACTGTTCCCCACACAACGGGACGAACCGTGTGTTATAGAATCAGAGGCAAACGAAGAAGCTATTCCTCCAGTCACAATGGAGGAACTGCTAAGCGCTTGCAAGAGGGTTGGAAACAACAAGGCTCCAGGCCTGGATGGCATTCCCAATATAGCATTGAAACATGCTATATTCGCCCAACCAGAGATCTTCATAGACTTGTACAACACATGTCTAAAAGAGGGAATATTTCCCGCCGACTGGAAGAGACAACGACTTGTGCTACTACCAAAGGGAAAGAAGCCACCTGAGGACGCTTCATCATACAGACCGCTCTGCATGCTGGACACCTCAGGCAAGATTCTGGAACGCATAATTTGCGTCAGAATGGATCAGGCAATAGAAGAAAAAGGGGGACTTGCGGAACACCAATACGGCTTTCGGAGGAAACGATCAACTCTAGACGCAGTGAACATAGTGATTGACACTGCGCGCGCAGCGATAGAGGGAAAGAGATGGAAAGGAGGAGCAAAGGAGTATTGCGCTGTCGTCACTCTGGACGTCAAAAATGCATTCAACTCGGCCAAATGGACCAAAATACACGAGGCATTTCGTAAACAAGAAGTGCCTTTATATATAAGAAGGATGATGTCCGACTACTTGAAGGACAGAATCTTATTATATGACACTGACAATGGCACCAAGACCTATGAAGTAACAGGAGGAGTACCCCAGGGATCAGTGCTTGGTTCACCGACTTGGAACAGCTTGTACGATGGGGTACTAAGGCTACAGTTACCCAAAGGGGCGACAGTGATAGGATTCGCTGATGACATAGCACTAGTCGTGGTAGCGAAAAGCATAGAAGATATAACAGAGATAGCTGACGAGGCTATTCGTATAATACGCGAATGGCTGACAGAGACAGGACTGGAATTGGCCAGTCATAAAACCGAAGTTCTTCTTATTTCTAGTAGGAAGAAAATGGAGAAAATAACGCTAATAGTGGATGGACACAAGATTGTTTCTCAACCAACCATTAAGTACCTGGGCATTACCATTGATGCAAGACTTACATTTAAGCAGCATCTTGAAACAGTGAGTGATAAAGCAGCAAAAGTTGGCGCTGCTTTATCTCGATTGATGCCAAATGTAGGAGGGCCAACGCAAGGTAGAAGGTTGCTCTTAGTCAGTGTAATCACATCGATTATGTTGTACGGGGCTCCTATATGGGCAGATGCCATGTTAGTGAAAACGTACGCAAACAAGCTGTCGACTGTATACAGACGAAGTGCACTTAGGGTCGCGTCTGCTTATCGTACGGTATCAGATGAGGCTGCCTGTATTATAGCAGGCATGCCGCCTATTGACCTCCTAGCAATGGAGAGAAAGAATGTCTTCGAGACAAAGCGACAACAAAATGACAACACTCAGAAGGACATCTGGGATTCCGCGAAGAAGCAGACACTGACTGAGTGGCAAAAAAGATGGGACTCCAGTGGCAAGGGGCGATGGACACATCGCCTCATACCAAGGATAGAGGGCTGGACCGAAAGAAGACATGGGGAAGTAAATTACTACCTCACACAGTTTTTGACCGGGCACGGATGCTTCCGGGCGTACCTGCACCGATTCAAATTAGAAGACCGTCCAAACTGCCCAGTGTGTATGGACGCTGACGAGGATGCGGAGCATGTCTTCTGTGACTGCTCACGATACCAACAGGAAAGAGAAGAACTTGAGAGCTATCTCCAGACCAGAGTAACACCTGAGTCGATTATGGAGGCTATGCTGACTTCGGAGGATGGATGGTGCACAGTAAACAACTATGCAGCAGATATACTTAAGAAGGTCAGAAAAGACGAAGAAGGAAGAAGAAAAAGACGAGAGATGCTGAATGAAGCTGGCGACCGGACGATGCGGTAAGAAGTAGAAGGCACACAACACGGAAGACTACTAATGACGGTAATGGGAGAACCAGTGATGCCGACCACATTCACAGAAGAGGGCAGGAGCCCAATGACCCCCGCGAAGCATTGCTTGGCGGTAGTACCGCGGGGAGGTCAACTCAGAAGAAAGGGCACGGTTCACTTTACTAAGGGTCAAAAAGTGAACGGAGGGGATCCGGTTGCGGTGGGGCGTAAAAACCCTGGCGTATACTGGAAGGTTTAGTGAGTGCGAGTCTCACACACGGTGGTACTTCACTATATCATGTCATGGTCCATAATGGATTTGCCTTAAACCTCTCTCTCTATAAGAAAAAAAAAAAAAAAAAAACATACATACATACATACATACATACATACATACATACATACATACATACATACATACATACATACATACATACATACATACATACATACATTCATACATACATACTTTTAAGGACAAACAGGCAGGGGATTCGAGACAAGAGAAAAAAATGCTTCTCCAGCACCGAAGAAGCGCGCGAACTTTCAGTGCTTACGCACTCACCCGAAAGGCTTACCAGTGGCACCCCGCATATATGCACCATTCAATCATTTCGGGTCCGACTCACTAAAAAAACTCCCTGATGATAAATGCCTGTATCTATTGCACGCTTGATGTTACGAGCCGTGGCCCCGCCGTTCATTGTGTAACTTCGCCACACCTATCCCACATCCTCTCGGGCTGCCGAGCGACCGTTGAAAACATATGTCATTTGGCGCAAGCGGATCCAATTCGTGTAGCTTCCTTGGAGAACTCTCATTGTTATGCCCGCCATGAGTCTCTTCGTCAGCCCAAGCTCCAGTAGAAAGTCAACGGACTTTGCGAAACAGACGCCCCTCCACGAAAGAGTGCACGATGAAAATTTGACAGTCTCATTGGACTTGCCACACCAAGAATTTGTAGCGACTAGATCAGGCTTCCGCAATCATTCAGATGTTTCAATGCGGGGCTCCTCCGCTACTTCCTACCCTATCACCCGCAGGCTCGAGGCAACGACCCAACACACGGCATCATGTCGCTTGACTCTTCCGACATGTGTCTGGAAACATCCCTGGATGATGTGTGCGGCTGTTTCAGTAGTGTTGTAGCCGGTACGACACCTCATGTCCCTCTGGTTCCTGCAGGGTCCTCTTGGTATTCTTATCCGGGTGGGTAAGAAGTTTACCCGTACGTGATGATAGTGAATATAATCACGCCCGGGTACGCCGAAACTGCTGGCGTCAATCCATGAGTTCGAAATGTTACTCCTCTCACAGTCTCTTAACTCGTTACCATCGACCGAGCTGTGGAGACTCCGAGCCCACCACTTGTCCCTTTTCGACCTGGTATCGAGAACGTCCCCATTCAACGTGAGTGCTTTCCTAGCCCTATCTAAGAGCATGTTAACTCATTTAGAACGGGCGACATCACGTATCGCAGGGGATGAGGATGTCTCCAATGACTTGAGACGTGATATCATCAAGCCAGGGACAGTCGTGGTGAACGAAGGAATGCCCAGACCTGCTCTGTCACACGGAGTATGGAAGTATGCTGTGACAGTGTCGGCGGAGAGCCGGAGCCGTCTCCTGATGGGTATTCTCACTTGCTTGTTCAGCGCTCTCAATTTCCCAAGAGTCGTTCCGGTCAAGACAACATAGCGACGGCTTATGAGGAAGTAGCGCAGTATCAACAAACGTTGTTGTGGCTTCAAGGGGGCTCTCCTAATCCTGTCCAGCTCGATAACGAGCATGCCTCCCATATACATCTATAAATGCATACATACGTACATACATACATACATACAAACATACAAACATACATACACACACACACACGCACACACACACACACATACATACACACATACCTACACACACACACACACATACATACATACACACACACCCACAGACGCACACACGCGCACACATACGTACATACATACATACATACATACATACATACATACATGCATATATACATGAATACAAGAAACGTCGGTTAAGAAACAAATTTAATAAGTTAGCAGCACATTACGTCAGCGCTCACGTTTTCAGCGATGCACACGGTGTCGACATTGCAAAGATCTGTGCGTGCAACGCAATCAGCGGTGCTCGGTGAGCACGGAAAATGTATGTGCTAGCGCATGGAACATATCATATATAAACCTATGTTTTCGTGTATAACAGAACAAGGGAAAGAGCTTATTCAAAATTTCGGGTTGTAAAATATAGGTAATTTTATGCTCTTTTAAATGTATTAACACTGATTTGATCAAATTATTTCTAACATACAAAAAATCGGAAAATTAAATTAATTGTACCATTCTAATAATAGTGTATTTTTATTGCACATATACCAAAATATGTTTCTAACGCATTTTTTTTCCAAATTTGACGAATTAGAAATTACAAGCTTATGTTTATAAATTAATTTATTGCTTTAAAAATATCGTAAAATAGAAAATTCTTTTTGAATTCAAGTTTTCATCTAAAAGCTAAAAAAATTAATCCTGATTGGTAAAATATAACCTGGCCATTTTCGAGATATTAGCGATGAAAAAAAATGTTTTAAAACTCATAATATTAAATATCTCAGAAAATAATGAACTTCATTATCTGGGCAAACATGCAGGTCATGATACAGTAAAAAGCTACATTTTTAAAGTTTCGGATAAAATGCTGCCGATTTACTCCAATCATCGACGGAGAAAGAAAATCGATTCTATTTACAAAATTATTTTTTTGTCGACAAAAGAAAAATATTAAGTCTAAAAAATTTGAATCAACATTCTTCAGTATGTTACTAATAACCTCAAATGGTTTTAGATATTTATCGTCATATCTTTCCGAGATATAACCGTTTAAACAAAAAATTACGTTTTCGACTATAACAATAGAAGGAAATGACCTTCTCTAATCTTTCAGGTAGGAAAATTTATGTAATTTTATTCTCTTTCAAATGCACTTTCAACGTACCTAAAAATTAGAAGAACTAAAATGCAAAAACTCGAAAAACCGTTATAAAACAAACAACATTGAAAAACAACACAAAATGTATGTCACCCCATCCTCTAAAAAAATCTGTTCTGACCTGAAATTTTATATAAGATATTTTCCTTTTTCTGATATACACGGAGACATCGTTTATTGTTAAAACTGTGATATGTGGAAAATATAAGATGGAAAAATGTAGAAAAAATTTGAGGTGATTAGGAATATGAAAAAGAATACTTTGTAAAATCATGATTTTTAATGCTTTTCTGCTTCCAAGAAAAAATCATTTTGTAAAAAATACATTTTCTATGTCCTACGATAACTTAAGGGAGCCAGACTGAGTTAACTCGAAAAAAGATTTTTTTTTAATGCACCAATAAAAAATTTTCCTTTGAAAGCAGCCACTGTGAACATTTGTTTGCTATAAATACTTGTAATTTTACAGTTACAAAACCTCAAAATATTGCCCCTACGCGACGCAAGATACTACCAATGCCCATACTATATTTATTGAGAAAACTTTGTGGCGTGCACGTTTCTAGGTGACCCGATTAACAAATTTTTTTTTCGATGGTGAGTTGGCTCCTTATGACATATAGACGGCTCAGCGGAAGAAGCTGTTAACTCGCCGCGCGGTCGAAGAAGAAGTTAACTCGGATCGCGCTCCAAGAGTATGTTAACGCAGATATCGCGCGAAGAACGGCTTCTTTAGCCAATCCTTCCTCGCTTTAGATTATGTATTGGCAACTCTAAAAAAATAGGAAATTGCATTTTTGCGGAAATATTCATTCTTATATTATTTTAGAGTTTCCAAAACACGGCGTAAAGTGAGGAATAATTGGCTAAAGAAGCCGTCCTTCACACAATATCTGAGTTGACATAGTCTAGAGGCGCGCTCCGAGTTAACCACTTCTTCGAGCGCGCGCCGAGTTAACAGCTTCTTCCGCTCAGCCGTCGATATACTAAAACTTTTCGGTTTACTTTTTCGTTAAAAATTTTGCGGAGTACAAACCAATTTTTAAAAAATTTGTCTTAATTGTTTATAATATATTGGTTTATTATCTGAAAAATAATGATAAAAATAATTTTTAACGAAAAAGTAAACCTTAAAAGCGTCAGTATATGCTAAAAGGAGTCAAATTGTTGTCGGAAAAATATTTTTTGTTAATCGTGTCACCTAGAAACGTGTACGCCGCAAAGCTTTCGCAATAAATATAGGTAGTACATTGTCAATGGTAATACGTAATACTTGACTCGAATAATTTGGTGGCGACCTTTCCAAATTGACATAACATCATTGACGTGACTATTGACCTCCCAACAACTAAGACTCCGATCATAGGTAACTTCTCGTACCGTAATTTTAAGGCAATAAAGCAGGAAGAGCTTCTGTCTCTCCTGCTAGAGTACGATTGGTCGTCCATCAATTGTTCGGATGCGGACGTGGACACTCGTTTAGAACATCTGGGTATAAATATCATGAAGGCGTTAAATCAAGTAGCTTCAGTTAAAGAATTTCGGCCGAACAAAAAGGTACAACCACCGAGGTTGATTCCGAACTTAAGGAGCAATATAACAAGCGTGATGCCTTGCATCGTCGGTTTCTCCGCACGAGGAATCAAGAGATCTGTCAGGAAAGTAAGGTTTTTGAGGCACTTGAAAGCGGGAAGGACATCTGTAGAGAGCTTAGGAGTCTTGGACTCTTACAGAGAGCTCGGGAGGATCTCCATGGTTTCTCTCCGGGTGAACTTAATTCACATTTTTCGGGAGTATCCATTTCTGATAGAGAGTGCGAGTAAGATTTAAGAGATATAATGTCGTCAGCTAGTGATGAAGGTTTTACTTTTAGTAAGATAACTTATTCGGATGTGGTCCTAGCTGTCGCACATTTTTCCTCTCAAGCAAAGGGTGAAGATGGAAGTCCTCAAAGTGTTATTACTAAAGCACTTGCGGTCATCGGTCCTTTTCTTGCTGACATTTTCAATGCCTCCCTCTCGAGTGGGATCTTTCCCGGTACCTGGAAGAAAGCTCATTTGGTACCGTTCAAAAAGAAGGCCATTCCATCTACAGTCACGGACTTTGGTCCTATTGCCCTCCTTAGCTTTCTCTCCAGGGTTCTGGAAAAGATCGTGCATGAACAAATGTCAGCTTATCTGTTATCGAAAGAAATCCTCGATCCCCTTCAGACAGGTTTCCGTCCGCATCATAGTACGCAGACAGTACTACTGAAATTGCCTGAAGACATACGATACGGTATAGATAATAACAAGCGGGTAATACGGGTAATTACCATCCTTTTGATGCTGATCAGAATAAGGTTCTCCAGGGAAATAGTCATGTGGATAAAGTCATATATTACAGGGCGTAACCAAAAAGTTGTTACGGCATCTAATGGTAGTTCAGATTAGCTTACAACCAATCTCGAAGAAAGTTTTATCGGGCTTTAAAAGCACGGGGGATATTCTTACGGATAGTGTATTACATTTGTTATACGCGGACGATTTACAAACCTACACTCAAGCTACTTACGTTAATCTTCATGAGGGAATAAGACGCTTGTCGGCTGTGGCCAAAGCAGTGTTGGTGTGGGCTTCTGAGAACGCTCTGTGGCTCCATGTCGGGAAAACGATGGCAATTATTTTTGGGTCAGAATTTAACATTAAGAAAATACAGATTATGGATTTGCCTGGCATAGAGATTTAGGCTAACGTCTTTGATTCGAAGTTAACATGGAAACCGCAAGTGGATGCAGTTAGCCGTAAGGTTAATAAGGCCCCGCATGGGCATAGATCCTTTAACTCCAGCACCACCGAGGCGTTACGCAAACGGCTTGCAAGTGCTTTTGTCCTGTCTCATCTAGATTATTGCTCTTTAGTGTATCTTGATGTGTCAGGTGAGCTCCGGATGAGACTGCAAAGATTGCAGATTCATGTGTAAGGTACATATGCGATGTTAAAAGGTATGAGCATATCAGTCCCTACAGGAGTAGAACTTGGCTAGCTTGATCTTGAGGGAAGAACGGCGTATTTTTCGGCGGTACAACTATACAAAGTTATTAAGATGGGTCATCCTACGTATCTTGCAGCCCTTTTTCAAAAAAACCAGGCTCGGACCTCTAGTAGGACCGATTCTAAGGAGATCTCGATTCCATCGTCGCCTACCGATACAGGGTTGAAATCTTTTCAATCTTAAGGTACGCGACTATTTGCTACAATTCGCGACTATTTGCTATGTAAGTCCAGGGACATGAACCATGTATATATAATTGAGAATGACGCTAATTATACGAATGTTGACTATAATAAAAATTGAAGTTTGATAGTCACAAAAACAATTTATTATCCGTAGTGATAAGAATATGTGATAACTGAAATGATGCGATTGATGTACGACAGATATAATATTGTGCAATATATGTAAGTTAATGACGAGCAATGACAAGCAATGACGAGCTGTTATATGATTGACTACACTAATAATCTCTGTAAATATGTATAATTATTGAATGTAGCTTTATTGTTTTTGTTTTGCATAGAATAAACATCTAATCTAATCTAATCTAATCTAATAACTTGTGTCACGGAGGAGCAAAATTTTGAGGTTTTATAACGGTAAAATTACAGATTGTGATGGTTCTATTGCTCATGCAATTATTATCGTATTCACTTCTAAAACGTCACAACGCCTCTCCCGGCGAAAGCCACACATTCTTACATGTATGTCAATATATTTTGTACTATAGCAAGCATTGGGGACAGAGAGCAGTCGACGCGAAGCGCACATGTTGTGCGCTCGGTAAGCAGCAGAGAGAAATAGAGAGAAAGAGAGAGAGAGAGAGAGAGAGAGAGGAGGGGGGGGGGGAGAGTTAGTCGGCCGAGCCGCGTTGCGCGATATTGGGCTAGGTCAAGGCCGGCCTTAGATACGCGCGGGCAGTTTTACTTCTCTTCTCGTACCAACGGCACGTCCCGCGCGAAGACGCCCCACCTAGGCGCACGAACGAGACACACGACGGCGAATACGCGAGCGAGCATGCGATACGGCCGAGGAAGCGACCAGGGCTAGCGACACCCCAGGGCCGACATCGAGCGAACAGTTACGAGGCCAGGGCAACCGAAGTAAGTTCAGCTCTCCTTCTCTCTCCCACGCGTACGAGCGAAACAACCTCCCTGCTCTCTTGTACCGCCGGCTTGCACCACGCGACATCACGAGTGTCGCGTTAAATGTATTTCATTTTTCAGTAAATAAATCGGTGTCATAGTTCGACTGAAACTACCGGCGTTTATTTATTTGAAACTCTCCTCCCCTTTAGACTGCCGCCGCCTCCGCGGACGCACCTTCAGTGCGCATGCTGCAGCTAGCCGAGTCCTCATATTTCAAATAAACGTACGGCCGAAGCTGTGAGCTTCGGCCGTGCGTTACGCTGCACACGGTCCGCACGGCCACGGAAACTGGTAGCAAAAAGCTATTACGAGATATTATCAAATATTTATAGTAAAAAAAAATTCAGAATGGTTGATTTATAGAAAAAATCTTTATCCGCGGATTATGAAAAAAAATTTTCTTTTTTCTTTTTGGTCATCATTATTGACCAAAATTATAGCTTGTTTAAGCCTATGTTATTCAATTTATTTTCAAAATTATCATAAAATATGGCCTAAATAGACTATAACTTTAGTCAATAGATCTGTTTTTCAAATTGTCACACTCATATCCTAATTATATTTATTTTGAACACAATAAAATCTCAAAATATCCAATTCGATCACTTTGGCTCTCAAAACCTTGCAGTGTATTTTGAAAAATGTTCAAATTTACCAAAAAATTTAGATACTAGATGATGAATAATTTATTCCCACCTAACAATAAATAATCAATTTTTTTTATTTTTAAGGTGGTTATCCTGGTAGAAACCTTATCATGGAACCCATAATGGTTATAAAGATGTATGTAGGCAGACTAGATAGTACTAGACTACACAAAACTCGATAGATCTATACAGATGTACATAGATTCCTCAATAATAATATTATACACATGTGAAATCTACGTTGTATATTTAGCGTATAGAAATTTTAATGTAATTAATGTTAAAAAAAGTTTAATATAAAAGTTCTCATTTATAATGATCAAGGAGCGCGGCAGCGCCCGCTGGCACGTATAAGTACCCTCGGTACGATACGAAGCCGAAGGGCGCACCGTCGCCTTTTATACGTCTAATTGTGCCTTTTTAACCTCTTCAAAATCTTTAAATATCAATATCTAAACACTGATTGACTTATGTGCAGTCTATTGACACTGTTTTAAGAGATAATAATTTAGTCTAACACGTAAAAAAAGTTTCTGTTAAAAAACATTCATCTAATTAAAGATATAAAGAATAATATATTTGCTCAAATTTTTTCTTTTCATTTTGTTCTCCGCATTTCCGTTTTCTCTAATCATATATATGTGACTTCCGTTTTCTCTACTCATATGTATATAATATACACATATCATATGTATAATACACATATACACATGCAGACCATATATATATATATATATATATATATATATATATATATATACGAGGGTAGTTCAATAAGTCTTTAGAATAAAGTATAAAAACAATTTTTTTGGGTAAATTTTTTTTTATTTTTCAACATAATCTCCTTGGAGCTCTATACACTTGGTCAATCGCTTTTTAAGTTTTTTTAATCCTTCAGAAAAGTGCGTTTTCGGAAGTTCCTCAAAATAAGCACTTACAGAGGCAATGACGTCTTCGTTGTCCGTAAATCTCTGTCCACCGAGCCATTTTTTCAAGTTTGGAAATAAGAAAAAGTCACTGGGGGCTAAATCTGGTGAATACGGTGGGTGTTCGACCAATTCGAATTTTAGTTCTTCAATTTTAGCCATTGAAACGAAGCATGTGTGAACTCGGGCGTTGTCGTGATGAAAGAGAATTTTTTTCTTGCCAAATGTGGTCGTTTTTTTTTAATTTCTTCTTTCAGCTGCTCTAATAATGATGCATAATACTCACCAGTAATTGTTTTACCCTTTTCCAAGTAGTCAATAAGTATAATTCCACGTGCATCCCAAAAAACTGTAGCCATAACCTTACCAGCTGACTTTACGGTCTTTGCCTTCTTTGGAGCTGGTTCGCCTGTGGAAATCCACTGTTTAGATTGTTCCTTTGTCTCAGGAGTGTAGTGGTGTATCCATGTTTCATCCACAGTCACAAATCGACGAAAAAATTCCTCAGGATTCCGACTTATGCGCGCCAAAAGAGCCTCAGAGGCGACCACTCTATTGCGTTTATTCTCAGCTGAGAGCAAACGCGGCACCCATCTTGCCGATAGCTTTTTCATGCCTAATTTTTCATGTAGAATTGAAACAACTGCACCTATAGATATCCTTGTGGCCTCAGCTAACTCACGCACTTTTAATCTTCTATCCTTCAACACCATATCGTGGATTTTATTGATGATTTCGGGAGTAGTTGCTTCTACGGGCCTTCCTGAACGTGGTTCGTCACTTATTGATGTACGACCACGCTTAAATTCATTTACCCAGTTATAAACCGTTGCTAAGGCAGGGGCAGATGTGCCATGAACTGAGTCCAATTCATTTTTTATCTCATATGAAGTTAAACCCTTTAAATGAAAATGTTTAATTACCGCTCTGAACTCGTTTTTTTCCATTTTTCTTAACAAGCAATTTTTTTTTTCAATTGGTTATAAAAACACGTAAACTCAGAAGATGTGGACTGTGACTGCACCATATATCTAGTCGGGAGTGGTGCTGACTGAAAACAGATGATTTGGAGCGATTCGCGCGCCATCTGTTGGTCATTCTAAAGACTTATTGAACTACCCTCGTATATAGTGCCTGCAGACAGTGCAGACGACAACCACAAAATCTTCTAACCTATTATCAAAATCAAATGTTGAAGGATGAAGGACGCGTTTGTGTCATTTGTATTATTAAAATAAAACGGGTTGTTTTTACGTGATTTGTTTTTATTACGTGATGAAAGCTCTGTACAATGATTTCGAAAAATATTGTACGTCCGAAAAAGTGGCAAGACGGTCATGTGGAATTAAATTATTACAATCCCAAGTGTAGTTGGAAAAAGCTGCAGTTTTACATGGTAAGAGAGAAGATAAAGAAAATCCCAAGTGTAGTTGGAAAAAGCTGCAGTTTTACATGGTAAGAGAGAAGATAAAGAAAAAGACTAACAGTGAATTCTGTCGAAAGAGATGAAGAACGCACAACATTCAGGAGTACTGGATAAGGTATTACCATCGCTCCATCACTGCAGAAGGCTACACCAGAAGTTGTACCGAGACCATTTCCTTGACAGAATCTAAATCATCAAGGATACACAACGTCTTCTGTTGCAGCAAAAATCGTGGCAAAGTATGGATTTTAAGAGGGTCAGGAACTGGGAAAGAAAGAGCACGGAATGTCTAGCATTGCAAGTAAAGAAGACTAGTAAAAGAAGAGGTAGAATAGTATAGTACACAAAAAGGAACAATTAAGGACGTCTTCTCTGCCTTTGAGTATGTTGCCCCCTTGAAACTCACAAGGAATAAACAAGATGAAACGAGCATTACTGAAATAATGAAGTCATCAAGTAAAGTTGTTTTGCTCAGAAATATGGTTGGAATTTCTTTGGTGCCACGCTTATAGGTAAAGTCATTGTTAAAATGCATATACAGCAATTAGCTGTGATAATTGCATTCAACGAAGAATTATTAGATAAAATTTTTGTTATACTTGTGGTGTGCTACTTCTTAGTAACAAGTATTTATGTGCTTGTGTGTAATCATCATCGGGGATATACAAAGTCAGCTGCTGATTGATCATAAACATACAGGGCATACGCCACTGTGCACCAGAAAAATACCACACAATCATGGGGATGCAGTAATTGAATATCCACTCTGATGTTGTCACGATGTAAATATAATACAAATCAAGTTCTCCAATCAAGTTGGTGTATCGCAGAAGCATCTGTTAAATATTTAATACTCCAATAGATGTACTGTTTTTTAACCCAAATTTTTGTTATTGACAAGGGTGTTTGTGAATCTTTGTACTAGTGTAAGTGCTTCTTGTGTTTAAAGGATATTACTCAGTTTTACTGTAAACTGCTTTTTATAGCGAGGTATAAGGTCAAATGCTAAGATTCTGTCTTTTCTTGATATCTCAAGCAATTATACTCTGAGGGTAAAATAAACAGCCAGTGAAGTTTGAATACAAATCAAATTCTCTAATCAAGTTGCTGCGTCACAAAAGCATCTGTTAAATATTAAATACTGCAATAGATGTACTGTTTTTTAACCCAAATTTTTGTTATTGTTCAGGGTCTTTGTGAATCTTTGTACTCGTGTAAGTGCTTCTTGTGTTTAAAGGATTATTTGAAAGTAACATATAACATACTCATGTTCTATCCAGATATAAAGTCAACACTGGCTCAGAAGGGTCATTTTAATGAAATTACAAAACTATAATTAATCAAATGTTTGCAAGCTCAGGTTTATAATTACATTAAAGAGACTCTTTTCACCCAGCGTTAACTTGATATCTGAATAAAACATGAGAATACTATAAGGTTCTTTCAAAGGAATTTTATTTAAATTTATTTTAAGTGAATTTTCATAATCAAAAAGGCCTACATAATGGTTTAGGTAAAATTGCAAAAGATTACTTCAAGTAGTTTAAAAGAAAATGAAGTCAATGAAACTTTCAATTTACCCATACACAAACATTTATTTATTTGAAAGTAACACATAATATACTCATGTTCTATCCAGATATAAAGTCAACGCTGGCTCAGAAGGGTCATTTTAATGAAATTATAAAACTATAATTAATCAAATGTTTGCAAGCTCAGGTTTATAATTATATTAAAAAGACTCTTTTCACTCAGCGTTGACCTGATATCTGAATAAAACATTAGAATATTATAAGGTTCTTTCGAAAAAAAAATTTTTAAATTTATTTTAAGTGAATTTTCATAATCAAATAGGGCTACATAATGGTTTAGGTAAAATTGTAAAAGATTACTTCAAGTAGTTTAAAAGAAAATGGAGTCAATGAAACTTTCAAGTTACCCATACACAAACATTTATTTATTTAAAAGTAACACATAATATACTCATGTTCTATCCAGATATAAAGTCAACGCTGGCTCAGAAGGGTCATTTTAATGAAATTATAAAACTATAATTAATCAAATGTTTGCAAGCTCAGGTTTATAAGTACATTAAAAAGACTCTTTTCCCTCAGCGTTGACTTGATATCTGAATAAAACATGAGAATATTATAAGGTTCTTTCAAAGGAATTTTTTTAAAATTTATTTTAAGTGAATTTTCATAATCAAATAGGGCTATGTAATGGTTTAGGTAAAATTGCAAAAGATGATTTCAAGTAATTTAAAAGAAAATGGAGTCAATGAAACTTTCAAGTTACTTATACACAAACATTTATTTATTTGAAAGTAACACATAATATACTCATGTTCTATCCAGATATAAAGTCAACGCTGGCTCAGAAGGGTCATTTTAATGAAATTATAAAACTATAATTAATCAAATGTTTGCAAGCTCAGGTTTATAATTATATTAAAAAGACTTCTTTCACCCAGCGTTAACTTGATATCTGAATAAAACATGAGAATACTATAACGTTTTTTCGAAAGAATTTTATTTAAATTTATGTTAAGTGAATTTTCATAATCAATAGGGCTACATAATGGTTTTGGTAAAATTGCAAAAGATTACTTTAAGTAGTTTAAAAGAAAATGGAGTCAATGAAACTTTCAATTTACCCATACACAAACATTTATTTATTTGAAAGTAACACATAACTTTCTAAAAAGTAAAATCTTGACAAGTATATGTTTCGTTATTACCCACAATATAAATTAAAAGAAATACGCTACAATTAAAATAGTAAACATAAACTAATATTCTATTTTTAAAATATTTCTATTTTTTCGAGAATAGTAAGAATACATTTCCGTCTCTGGAAAAGTTGTGAAATCTATAAAAAATACCTTTCTAAAAAGTAAAATCTTGGCAAGTATAAGTTTCATTATTACCCACAATATAAATTAAAAGAAATATGTTATTACCAAAATAAGACGTTCAATTATGAATTTCATGAATACGCTACAATAAAAATAGTAAACTTAAACTAATATTCTATTTAAAAAATAATATAGTTTAAAATATTTCCATTTTTTACTAATTCTGATAATCTCAAATGAACGCTAAAGAAATTAATGAAATCGATTAATAAATAGGCAAGTATTGTATTTTTATTTGTATATCAATTTCCTTCTTTTATTAATTAGTATGAAGTATACAAATTATTTAAAAAATATTATAGTTTAAAATATTTCTATTTTTTACTAATTCCGATAATCTGAAATAAACGCTAAAGAAATTAATTAAATCGATTAATAAATTGGCAAGTATTATATTTTTATTTGTAAATCAATGTCATTTTTTTATGAATTAGTATGGAGTATAAAAATTAATAATACCTTTCAAATTTAATATTGTAAGACATTAAATTTGACATAAATACATGTTGATAAGAAATAGGTCAAAAAGTCGAACCTCAAACACTGATCTATAATACTCTCGGTACATTACACTCGCGTTATATGTAGTGCTCATATGGCAATTCATGTCTATTATAGGTAAGCTAACAGATACTTTTTGAAAACAAGCCAATATAATATTACGGACAAACAGTTATACGGACATAGTTATATGTCGAAATTAAAGAGACCGTCAATGCACTATATTTTATATTGAACTACAGTTAAACCTGGAACATTTCTCGAGTTTGGGAAAAATAACCTCGAACAGTGCCGAAGTTACCTAAGGTTCGTAGCAATTTAACGACGGCAGCTAGTTAGAACCCTAGATAAGGTATAAACTGTTTGTCCGTAATATTATATTGGCTTGTTTTCAAAAAGTATCTGTTAGCTTACCTATAATAGACATGAATTGCCATATGAGCACTACGTATAACGCGAGTGTAATGTAGCGAGAGTATTATAGATCAGTGTTTGAGGTTCGACTTTTTGACCTATTTCTTATCAACATGTATTTATGTCAAATTTAATGTCTTACAATATTAAATTTGAAAGGTATTATTAATTTTTATGATTCATACTAATTCATAAAAAAATGACATTGATTTACAAATAAAAATATAATACTTGCCAATTTATTAATCGATTTAATTAATTTCTTTAGCGTTTATTTCAGATTATCGGAATTAGTAAAAACAGAAATATTTTAAACTATAATATTTTTTAAATAATTTGTATATTTCATACTAATTAATAAAAGAAGGAAATTGATATACAAATAAAAATACAATACTTGCCAATTTATTAATCGATTTCATTAATTTCTTTAGCGTTCATTTGAGATTATCAGAATTAGTAAAAAATGGAAATATTTTAAACTATATTATTTTTTAAATAGAATATTAGTTTAAGTTTACTATTTTTATTGTAGCGTATTCATGACATTCATAATTGAACATCTTATTTTGGTAATAACATATTTCTTTTAATTTATATTGTGGGTAATAATGAAACTTATACTTGCCAAGATTTTACTTTTTAGAAAGGTATTTTTTATTAAGAATTACAGTCTTATTTGATACCAGTTACATGTGAGAGAATAAAAAGCATTTTTAACCAAAAAAGTGAGAATTTGGAAATAATATTTTTTGCATGATAAACAAACTATGTCTGCGTAATATGTAATTATCTTTATTAATCTAATTAATTTGTTTATAAACGACGCAACCATTTTACATTCTCCTCCAAAGTACAATAATATGTGCCAAATTATTCTATTAAATTGTATGAGTAATTTATACATTTTTATAATACTGTTTGTGATATTTCAGACATAAACTATATCATGATTTTAGTAAGGCAATTGTCCGATTTATTCAAACATTTGTTTACAATATATAAATATGTACTTTACTACAGTAATAGTAATATAATTCTTATACATACAAACCATACAGATTTTGAATCGGATATATTTAGGATATATTTAGGATGGAATATAATCAACTATAAGAAAACTGATTTAAAATAAAATAAATATTATGCACAAAAACTTCATGTAGAAATTATTTAGAGATTATTTACTACTTTTAATTATTTAACAATTTGACATGCACCTGCAACATGTATTGTTTATTTCATAAAAATCAGAAATCTCGATGCACCTAAAACTTCATAACCGCACATTTTGGAGGTTACTCATATAAACTTAAATTGATAAAAGGTGAACAGAAATATGTAATTAGTTATAAATCAAAACATTACATAATAAATTATAATTCTATTTCTTAAAAAAATAACCTTTATGTTGTTGTTGCTATCGAAATGTCCCTTATACAGTGCTATCCGGAAAAATAATGCGGGAAACTAGAAAAGACGACCGTTACACACCTTTATAGTAACTATCTAGTTTGCCTACATAGATCTACATAGCACGAGACTATTCTAGATGGATACGAGGGTAGTTCAATAAGTCTTTAGAATGACCAACAGATGGCGCGCGAATCGCTCCAAATCATCTGTTTTCAGTCAGCACCACTCCCGACTAGATATATGGTGCAGTCACAGTCCACATCTTCTGAGTTTACGTGTTTTTATAACCAATTGAAAAAAAAATTGCTTGTTAAGAAAAATGAAAAAAAAACGAGTTCAGAGCGGTAATTAAACATTTTCATTTAAAGGGTTTAACTCCATATGAGATAAAAAATGAATTGGACTCAGTTCATGGCACATCTGCCCCTGCCTTAGCAACGGTTTATAACTGGGTAAATGAATTTAAGCGTGGTCGTACATCAATAAGTGACGAACCACGTTCAGGAAGGCCCGTAGAAGCAACTACTCCCGAAATCATCAATAAAATCCACGATATGGTGTTGAAGGATAGAAGATTAAAAGTGCGTGAGTTAGCTGAGGCCACAAGGATATCTATAGGTGCAGTTGTTTTAATTCTACATGAAAAATTAGGCATGAAAAAGCTATCGGCAAGATGGGTGCCGCGTTTGCTCTCAGCTGAGAATAAACGCAATAGAGTGGTCGCCTCTGAGGCTCTTTTGGCGCGCATAAGTCGGAATCCTGAGGAATTTTTTCGTCGATTTGTGACTGTGGATGAAACATGGATACACCACTACACTCCTGAGACAAAGGAACAATCCAAACAGTGGATTTCCACAGGCGAACCAGCTCCAAAGAAGGCAAAGACCGTAAAGTCAGCTGGTAAGGTTATGGCTACAGTTTTTTGGGATGCACGTGGAATTATACTTATTGACTACTTGGAAACGGGTAAAACAATTACTGGTGAGTATTATGCATCATTATTAGAGTAGCTGAAAGAAGAAATTAAAAAAAACGACCACATTTGGCGAGAAAAAAAATTCTCTTTCATCACGACAACGCCCGAGTTCACACATGCTTCGTTTCAATGGCTAAAATTGAAGAACTAAAATTCGAATTGGTCGAACACCCACCGTATTCACCAGATTTAGCCCCCAGTGACTTTTCTTATTTCCAAACTTGAAAAAATGGCTCGGTGGACAGAGATTTACGGACAACGAAGACGTCATTGCCTCTGTAAGTGCTTATTTTGAGGAACTTCCGAAAACGCACTTTTCTGAAGGATTAAAAAAACTTAAAAAGCGATTGACCAAGTGTATAGAGCTCCAAGGAGATTATGTTGAAAAATAAAAAAAAATTTACCCAAAAAAAATTGTTTTTATACTTTATTCTAAAGACTTATTGAACTACCCTCGTATATAAAGAGGGCGAGATAAATTTATACCAAGGTTGTTCCCTTGATTACGTATAAAATATTATTTTATCATAATTTATACGTGGATATAAAGAATAATACTGTATTAGTATTTTGAATTTTCTTAAGAAAGGCCTCTCACAGCTCTTTAGTTTAATATATTATTACTTATTTTTCTATTTTCAAAAAGTACTTTGCGCAAACCTACTTAAATAATCCCCTATAAAAAACGCTGCTAACTGCTTAAGTCCTCGACTTTATCAAATAGTTATTGGATATAATATACAGTTACTATATTATTATGCATAGGTCAATATCCGTTGATGGATTTGTCAAAATACGTAATTCATTAGCAACTAAATTTACTCGAGATGTTCATAAATACTACTAATATGCTACGTTTAAATTTTAACTACAAATTAAGTTTAATTTAATTTAATTTAATCAAAGAATTTGATTAAATTATATCAACAGTTTTTGTATTACGGATGAGCTACACATTAAGTGTGTGCGAGACAAAAAAAGTCTCGGGATTTCTCTTCTCGTCCCAAAACAAAAACATCCCGTCCCGGGCATCGGGATACCGTCCCGTCTTGATTTATCTCCGGGACTCAAAATATCAGTCGGGATAATAAGAATTTAATGTAACATTTAAATCAATAATGCATTTAAATTTTTAGATACGTGAATTTTGACTATGAATGATTAGAATAGGTCGACATTTTGTACATAAGAATTCTACAATATAACTACTTAGAAATGTGTTTTGGTCCTCAACTAGAATATTTCTAAATAGACCCACATTACGAGATCAGATTTGTTCTACTTCTATTAGATCCCTAGATTTAGTTTGCAAAATTTATAACAAATCAAGTATAAATTTAAAAAAAATTTAAAAAAAATTAATGTACAAAAATAGACCATACCTGGGCCTTTAACGGGTTAATAAATAATTTTTTTTCTACTTCTTAGAATTTTGTTTGTTCTAAATATTTCATTAATTTAGACTATAAGATTAGGCAAAAATTTGGTAAGACTTATAAATTTTGCGATCAGTCGAGAATTTCGAAAACAGTGAAATTATTAAATTACTAAACTTTATTCGAGAAGTAGCCATTTTTATTCATTATCATAATCTCACCTCGTCATACTAATTGTTTTCAAACAATTTAGAGAAATACGATGCCTCTAAAATACGATCTAAGTGCAAAAATAACGGAACAGCCGAGAATCATGAAAATAGTCGAGAATCCCGAGAACATTTGGTAATACTGAATTTATCCGGGAATCCTGAATCGATCCGAGATTCTCGGCTGGACTCAGGAATCTCTCGTGTACTCGAGAAATCCGACCAATCGGGATTTCTGAATAATCTCGGGATTACCGACTGTTATTTTTAGTCCCGGCAATAAGTCTCATCCCGCTTAAAATGGACGGGATAAATCCCGCCTCAACCCGAGATTATCTCGCGTATCCTTATTATACATAGACTTACGAACACGCATACATAAACGCGCAAACATAAACACAGATCTACATAGAAATCATTTTTTGGAAGTAGCGTTAAAATAGTATATTGTACAACTAGGGGAGAAAATGAGCTATTTCTAGTGAAGGTGGGGTATTCAGCACAAGTTGAAGTCTAGTGCTGAAAATACCTCACCCGAGTCTGAAATAGCTTTTCTGTCCGTGTTACACACCGTATTTTTCTCAACAAAGGTATGATAGGGCCTTTCTTTATGCATGAAAGTTGAGTAGGTGATCGCGTATTTCGAGTCCTGCACTTGAACTCAACGCAGTTGAAAATTGTAGTATTTTTAATGTTCACTTTTAATCATACAGTTCAATTTGCACTCATTCTTATTTCGATTTAATCGAAACTTGCGCATGCGCAGTTGCGCTCTTGTGACTAGCACTTCACACTTTCACGTATGAATAAAGGTTAAATCTGAAAAAATAGGTCCTGAGTTTATTTCCTACATTTTTTTGTAATTTTTAAGAAGCGGGGAAAAAATAGTAATTTTTAACCGAAATTGTGGGTAAAAATGTCTTTTTTCCCTGCTAAATGAATATTTTTCATACTTTTTACAAACACGCTCGAAATGCGCAATTTTATACACTACTTTTAGTCATGAGAAAAGGCCTATTTCATGAGTTGGGAAAAAATACATTAACAAATGCCAAGAAAAATTTGTACCAAAACCATGATTTCTCTTTAAAAAACAAAAATACAACGATATTTTCTAATGTTGGATTTTTCAAAGAGGTTTAGTTAAATAGGTTTGCGCCAGGAACTTTTTTAAAAACCCTTTATTTTAAATTCATATTCATTTCTTCCGATAACTAGCTAACAAACATTGTTGAAATTTTTATGTGACCTCCTTTGATCGTCTAAAACAAGCTACGGAACTTCTAATGTTATTGAGTAAAATGTAGAGATTTTTTAAGAATTATTAAAGAATTACTTTACGAGGAGAGCGGAGGCCTATATCTTGTACCCATTACCGACATTATAGATTTTTCGTTTTACGTAGGTAATTTTTCTTTAAAGCAATTTTACGAAAAGACGCACATACTAAGTAATAAATAGATTGTGTGTACTTTCGCGAAATTTATTTATTTATAATAAAATGTATTCGACATCCCCTTAATATAATTTCATTATCGAATTATTTCCTGTATAAGAGTAATTTTACCATAGAAAAATATTTTATTTTGTGAAAGACCTTCTTTAACTACTTTAAATTAATAAACATACGCACAGATATTTAAAGTAAAATAAATTAAACTTGATATCTACAAATATCACTATTTTAGAATGAATATTAATAAAAGTGGTGAAGAAAAAAAACGAGGCTGTCCAAGAAAGAAAAGTAAAAAGAGTGTAAATACAGGAAGGAAAAAATACAAATAAAAAATGCTGGTCGTTCAACTCTTTACAGTCGAGCTGAGATATTCTAAATTTTGCAGAAAATAATGTCCATGCTGTTAAATTAGCTCTTAGTATATAAGCAATAAAAGGTCTATCAAGGTAGGCAGTAGTATTATTGAAGATTTAAATAGTTTGAATGATACTCAGCCAATTAAACATACAGCTAAATCTGCTTTAGCTTTTTATTTAGAATTTGATTACACTAAACAACGTTATGAAGGTCTAGTACAAGATAGCCGCACGCGAAATTCCAAAATTTATCCATCTTATAGAAAGATTAAGGAAGCGATGATTGCATGTGAACCTTCTAATTGTAAAGCATCTGAAACTGAAATATCTGTACCTTTGCAGTGTGTGCTCGATAAGACTGTTGAACGCTTATGTGATGCAGTGGCTTTAGATTGGGATAAAAGAGACTTGCGCAATTTAGAGTTAATTACCACCTTAGGATTCGATAGCTCGTCTGAACACGGAAATCCCCACCAAAAATTTAAAGATCCAAATAACGAAAATTCAAAGTCACAGCAACATTTGTTTGTCACAAGTATGATAATTTTTAAATTAAGAATTTTTACTAAAGATGAAATTTCTTGGATAAATCCAACTCCTCAGAGTGTACGCTTTTGTCGACCTCTGAGGATTGCTCTAGAACAAGAAGATGAAGCAGCCGCTAAGAAAGAATTCAATCGAATAAATAAAGAAATTGATCAGCTTAAAACACATACGTTTACTATGTCGAATGAAAAAATGGTAAAAGTGAAGTATAACGTTTTCCAAACGTTATTTGATGGAAAATGCCTTAACACTATTGTTGGCAATAAAGCTACAAGCAGGTGCCCAGTATGTTTAAAAACGGCTCACCAATTTTGTAATTTGGAAGACAGTTTTACACCCCAAGAAGTAGAATTGAAGTATGGCTTAGGTTTGCTTCACTGCGAAATTAAAGCTTTTGAGCACATGCTTCACTTGTCGTACAGAAAAATACAAGAAACATGAGACATAAAACAGTGTATTAAAAGTAATTTATACATTTTTATGTTCAATGTAGATAGTTAATTTAAGATTTATGTTGTGTGTATATATATAGAATGACCTATATATATATATATATATAAGTCATTCTAATACTTTTTGCCATACTATTAAAGTCTGATGTAATTTACTTAACGTATTATACATTATGGAATATTCTATGTACGGTAAGAGGAAAGCTGACATTAAAACCTATAATTTGAGTGATCGGAGCATCATTGAGGATATTTGTATGAAAAGTTACGATAGATTCAACATTGTAAGAAAATTTAGGTGGGAAAATGGGAGGTCACAAGATGTCAACGACTTGCGCCCCTAAATGACCGACATCTCGCGGCCTCCCATTTTGCCACCTAAATTTTCTTACAATTTTGAATCTATCATAATCTTTTATCCAAATATCCTTAATGATGCTCCGACCACTCAAATTATAGGTTTTAATGTTAGCTTTCCTATCACTGTACGTAGAATTATCCGTAATGTATAATATAATACATTACGTAAATTACGTCAGACTTAAATAGTATGACGTTTACTTTAGATGAAAAAAGCAAGCTGGAAAAAAATTCACAGTTATGCTAATAAGTACAATACTCAACAATTAAACAAAAGCATTTTCTTCTAGGACGTTTGAACTATATTTTGTAAAAGTTAGAGCTCAAAAGAGGTAGAGAGAAAAAGTTGCAGGGGTTCCAACTTTAAGCTTTAAAAAAAGTACCTATTTTCAGGAGGCTGTATCTTTGGCTATAAGAAACCAATTTGAACGTTTCAAAAAAGGAATTATAGGTATTTTGAAGACAAAAATTTAAAATGTGGAAGATTTGAATTCGTTTTTATTTCGTAAAATGGCAAGCGATCAAACATAACCTAAAAAACGCTTTTGGTTTCCATTTAGCTCTATAGGGGTGACCAATTAAAATGACGCGGGGGTGTAATATTTTTTTCTAAAAGTTCGTAAAACAAGAAAAGTTTTCTTTTCTGAAACATTCAAATTGCTATTAATGAGAGCTCTCACGAAATTTTTGAAAATAGCCGTTTTTTGGCTACTTTTGAAAATTCATAACACTCTACTAAGTCACACAGGGGACCTTAGGGGCTAAAAATTTTTTGGGAGCTTATTTGATGAGTTCTTTCATACAAAAAATCGCTGGCAACGTCCGTGACATGAGTGCGCAAGATTTGTTCGAAAAGTATTAGAATGACCCATATATATATATATATATATATAATATTCGATAGTACGTTCTATATGGTCAAAAGTTGCAGGGGTTCCAACTTTAAGCTTTAAAAAAAGTACCTATTTTCAGGAGGCTGTATCTTTGGCTATAAGAAACCAATTTGAACGTTTCAAAAAAGGAATTATAGGTATTTTGAAGACAAAAATTTAAAATGTGGAAGATTTGAATTCGTTTTTATTTCGTAAAATGGCAAGCGATCAAACATAACCTAAAAAACGCTTTTGGTTTCCATTTAGCTCTATAGGGGTGACCAATTAAAATGACGCGGGGGTGTAATATTTTTTTCTAAAAGTTCGTAAAACAAGAAAAGTTTTCTTTTCTGAAACATTCAAATTGCTATTAATGAGAGCTCTCACGAAATTTTTGAAAATAGCCGTTTTTTGGCTACTTTTGAAAATTCATAACACTCTACTAAGTCACACAGGGGACCTTAGGGGCTAAAAATTTTTTTGGGAGCTTATTTGATGAGTTCTTTCATACAAAAAATCGCTGGCAACGTCCGTGACATGAGTGCGCAAGATTTGTTCGAAAAGTATTAGAATGACCCATATATATATATATATATATATATATATATATATATATATATATATATATATATATATATATATATATATAATATTCGATAGTACGTTCTATATGGTCATAAAATAAAGTTATAGTTACATTTTTCTTTATATTAATATACATTTTCAATAAATGCAAGTTCTTACCGCAAGTCTCTCTTGTTAAGTCAATAAAACCCAACCCTGGTAGAAAATATACCAGCTTGGAGGCAAATGAAGGCATTTCTACTAAAAATAATATCTTAATTTAATTAAAAATATGTAAAACTATAATTATATGTTAAATTATCTACATTATAATGTGATTGCATGCAAAAATATTTATTGTCGACGATAATAGTGTGACGTTTTTGATTAGCAAAATTCACCAACAGTTCGCTAACGGTTGGTTAACATTTCTACCAGGGAATGACCACAGTTAAGTCGGGAATAAAGTTCTATATGCAACACAGGAATAAAGTCAAGTATTCCCTTGGTCTATAATCTTCGACTTCATTCTCTTGTTACATAATGTACTATTATTTACTAATTGCTTCATAAGAGATATAGCTGTACGTTTCAATTTCACAGACCAATTTGAAGAGATAAAGCATACAATACAAAACAAAATTTACGAAAGTTTTGGAATAAAAGTTGATCAAGTACTACAAGGTCACGGTGCTACTAGCACTGGAAATCTGGCTAGAAGATGCTTTGAGCAGACCGAAAAATTTGCAAAAGTATTACAAATTGATTGCCAAATAGTATCAAATATTGCTACTATTTTATCAGCATTTAAATGTAAAAAGAATTTAAAATTGAATGAACTGGAAATATTTTTGGGTAACATATTGCTGACATTATTCTACGTATCCATGGGCAAGAATGAGCTCTACCGTTCATAAGCTCTTGAATCACGGATGTCAAATTTCCAGAGAATTACCATTACCTAATGCATATTTTGCTGAAGACGCGAATAAATCGTGGCACAAACTGTACAGAAAGAATTTCACTGCACACGCACGACAAAATAGCAGAGAGAATCTTATATGTATATCTCAGGGCAATATATGTAACTGACCCAAAAATACCTTTGATGCTGATTGAAAGAAGACTTAAAATGCATAACAAAAGGAAAATGACCGAAGACGTGCGAAAATTTGTAGATGAGGGTTAGGTACATAAATTAAGTAGTATATATGAGATTAGTAGGAATAAAAGTTTTTGTTATATTATAAGGTTGGAAATTTAAAGCACTATATAATAAGGTTTTCATTATTTACAATATATAGTATACAATAAGAATATATACATACAAGCGAATCTTTATAGATTTATAAGAATATAAATATGATGCTCGTAATTCAAAATCTAAACTATAAGTAGAATTTTATTGTTAAAGTTATCTGTGAATTAAGCTCTTTACCTAATCATGTGGTATCTCAGAATCATTTTTTTTGACAAGATTTTTTGTAATAGCAAGCTATCTTGACTCTCTATTTCTTGATCTTTCAATTTAATTTTTTTCTTAAGGTTCTTTGGTTGCACTATATTAGCCTCATCCTCGCTGTCATTATTCTTGCTTTTGACCGATTTGCGCTCATCTTTTGATGGACTTTCGACCTCATAATATAGTTCTAAATTTTTTTGTTTCGCTCTCATGATGATCCAATCTGAAATTAATAATAAAAATAATGTAATTAAAACTTTTGACATATACCAATATGACTACGTATATGTACACGCATTTGATACTTACTACCATAAGCTAATACTCTTACAGTACTTTTTTGAAAAGAAGCAATTTTCAGTAACTTTTTCATGTATTGTGCCGTTTGAATGTTGCAGTTAGGCCAATTTATAACTACCTGCGTTTCATATTTGATAATCTCATGAATTTTCAAAGCATCGTCATCATTAAGCCAACACAGATATCCAACTTGTTGCAATGCGGTGTCTAAATGATCTCTTTCATTTATAAATTCAACTAATATTTAGTGATCATTATTTACATTGCACAACTTTTTTCTCTGTTCTTCACTATTGTCAGTCATTTTTTTTATTTAAGGGGGGGGGCCGTACTGCTCTGTTTGATCGACAGATCAGCCAATTCACCGTTTTACGCTATTCTTCTCTTCTACTCAATGAAATCCCTTGAAATTTGAGCTAGACACTCAAAATTCACTAAGGGATAGTGCTCTGGTGAGACAATTGCGGAAAATGAGAAAAATTATAAAATTTATAACACGAATTTTCGCCACGCCAAATCAGTGGCGCTACCATCGACCTTCCAAGTTAAATGTTAGATCGTAGTATAAAAACTATACACTTTTCCCCTAATATCTTACCAGAGCACTATTCCTAAGCATATTTCTTGAATATTCACAAAATTTCAGACGATTTCATGCAGTACGAAAGAAAAATAGTGTGAAACGGATTTTCAGGTGATACTAGCTCTCGATACACGCCATTTTGTAAATTAAGATACTGGAGTTTAGCTCCGCTGAAAACCGGTAGATGGCGACATATGTTTTTTCTGCTGTAAAATCACGGTCTCAGCGCAATCTAATTTTCGGCCGGCCGGTCGTCTGCTCAGGTGTTGGAGAGAGAGGTAAACGAAGTACGGGGAGGCAGTGTACGGATGTAATTGTAACGGAGATCCGCTTCGAGTATGGTGATGAGGAGGATTGTTCTTTTCTAGAAGAAAATGTTTTTCTGTGCAGTAGTGCGAGACTTCGTTGGCCTGTTGCTGCTACAGCGGTTTGCATCCTATTGACATGTAAACAAAAACAGTGTGTGTGCGTGGTGTCGTGTGTGCCGTTCTGGGCCTCTGGGACAGCTGGTGATGGTAATGCCAATCCTAGACAACGCTCCTATAGATGCTGGCTTCGGTACTTCTAGTGTCCTCTGTTCCCTTACACGATGCTCGGAGCTGCTGGTTGTGCCTGCTCAATTCTTGACAAGGCTGTTGTTAGTGGTAACTTTAGCTATCGGCCCTCAGTGAAGCCAACGAATATAGACGTGAAGCTGTTGCTGCCGTATCGCAGGCACATACGAAACCATCATAGGCCCCATTGCAGTTCTGCGTATCACTGCACGCATCTCGCAGCTGCTTTTCGTGCCAGCTGCATCTGTCAAGACCAAATTGAAGCTTCTGCCTACAACACATGCATCATTTCAAGGCCCCGCTGGTGTCCTGTGTGCCCTTGTACCCCTCTCGGAGCTGTTGGTAGCACTAGTGGTTCCTGCACAACCCTCAAGAATGTAGTTTTTGGTGCTTGGCTGTACATGCCCAACCTTCGACAATACTGATTTCAGTGTTGGATTTGTCCATCAAGCCCTTGTCGAAGTTCCTCTACAGCTATGTGGCAGATGTACACAAGGCTCCATAGTTTCACTGATGTTCTGCATACCCTTGTATGCCTCTCAGAGCTGATGATGATGCTGACTGTGCTTGTTCCATTCTTGACAACACTCCTATTAGTGTGAATTTTGTGTATCCAGCCCTCGTCGCAGTTCCTGCAGCTGTGTGACAGACACACACAAGGTTCGAAGGTTTTGCTGGTGTCCTGTGTTCCCTTGCACGCTACTTGGATCTGGTGGTCGGACTGGCTGTATTTGCTCAACAGTTGGTGACGCTACTATTAGTGACGGCTTTTGGCTATCCAAGCATCCTCGAAGCTGCTATTGTGTGTAAGGAGTAGTGTCTGAGGCCCTAGTGGAGTCCTGCGTGCATATGCATTCTTCTTGGAGCTACTGACAGTACTGGCTGTGCTTGCCCAGCACTCAATGACTCTGCTGTTGAAGCTGGCTTTGGTTATTTAGCTCTCATTGAAGCTCCTGTTATGTGACAGATACTCGTAGCATTACTTTAACTACAGTCTACTGTTAATATCTAGGTAGGACCAGTTAATTAGTACGTAAGCTGATTATTTCATTGAGTGATCCCAGTGTTTTTCTAGGTATGCCCAATAAAAGATGTATTTTTGCCACTGGGAAGTGAGACAGAGTCCATGCTGAAATACTGCATCAAAGTGTCCACAGAAAGTCCGCAGGTTTTAACAAGGTATGAGAGTTCTAATTAACTACTCTATTTTTCTTTTTTTCTAATTTACGTGTACTTTTCCTGGGGCAGACGCAGTGGGTCTCATGAGCGCTAGGAATATACACATTTGAGCCTGAGCAGACCTGTATGTCCAATTTATTTCTCTGAATTAGGTAAGAAAAACTCCAACTGTTTTTTATGTGTGGCAAGGTACTAATGTTCTACTAAATATTATTTTTAGGTTTGTCCATTAGAATGGAAATGCAAGAGCACAAAATAGATCCCACTGCACAAAATAGATGTCGTAGCTGTAAACCTTGGAATCACTAAAAGGTCTGTAACGCTGACTGATTTGTTCTAGATGTTGATACATCAGTGCTACAGATATCCAGCTAGTATGAACATTACAAACACCTGAGGATATCCAACGTGAGTTTTTTACCTTTGGATTGCAGTTCAGGGCCTTGTTAAATTCTGCGTAATGGTAGGGCACCTGAGCAATCTGTAAAACTTGCAGTACATTTTATATTTGGGAATCAGGGAAAACTCCTGGAATTTTTGCTCGGATCATGGAAATTTCGAGGCTCCTTATTTATGCAGCAGTGCATAAATACATTTTTTTTTCGTAAAATGCGAGAAAAACGGATTTGAATATTCAGTTCTGCATTAGAAGCAATGCTAATTATTTTCTTTGAATGGTTATAACTTTGTTGACTTTTACCTGGTCCCAAAATGTTCTTACAAATGTCGAACTTCAAAATGTGTCATAAAATTTTATATTTTTTTTCTTTTAATAAAAAATCAGTGTTGTAATTATAATTGTTGTCCTAAAGCCTAAATTCAATTATCATAAACTGAGCATTTTGCCATAATAAAACTTTAAATGCTCAAACCATAAATCATATGTCATAAACCCAACTGACAACATTTTGAAATACTTGTAGTTAAGCCTAGGGTTTATGGTTTAGGGTATTGGATTTATGGTTATATTTAAAAAGAAATGTTTAATCCAAAATACTCAGCTTGGGGTAGTTGTATTTAGGGTTTATAAAGGGTGTACTGTTTCACCATTTAAACGACCTTGCACAAAATCAATGGGAAATGGATCCCTGTCAAATTAGCTAAAAACTTGATATTTATGACTTTCTGATCAAAAGTTTTCGTGGGATTCATTGCTTCGGCTTGTCATTTTATTATTTTAATTTTTACTATGGAAAATGCTCAGTTCGGGCAACCTGTGGTACTTCTCCGCTTCATAACTCCGGTGTCTCCGGTCTCCACATTTTATCCATGCGGAAAACTTCCTTATAACTGTTATTATCATCGAATTTCAAAAGGGTCTTTAACAATAAATAAATAAAGAACTTTCAGTTTAAAGCTCGATCCAGAGGGCGATTTTTATATAAACATACATATAAAAATGCATAAAGTATTACTAAGGCATTTAAAAAATATGTACATAAACATAAAATTACATTTTAAAAGTATGTACATAAAAAATAAAATATTTGTCAGAATATTATATAAATGTACATACAAATAACAATGCATGTGAAAAAAACAAAATATTCCGTAGAATATTAGATATATGTACATACAAATAAAACTGCATAAAATGTTACAAATGCATTTAAAAGTATGTACATAAAAAACAAAATATTCATCAGAATATTACATGTATAAAATGTACATAATAATAAAAATGTGTAAAATATTAAAAATGCATTTAAAAGTATGTGCATAAAAAACAAAATATTCGTCAGAATATTATATAAATGTACATACAAATAACAATGCATGTCAAAAGAATGTGTATAAAAAACGAAATATTCCATAGAATATTATATAAATGCATTTAAAAAATATGTATATAAAAAAACACTATATTCATCAGAATATTATATAAATATGTAAAAAATACATATAATATTACATATGTGTTTAGAAACTATGTACATAAAAATGCATATCTGACCGTCAGATGGCGCCTCGAATCAATTCCACAAAAATTTGTATGCGCACGTCTATCGGTAAAGAAGGCTTTTATTCGTGTTAGCATTTTTTCATTTTGGCCGCTACTCCACGAGTGGCGCTGGATACCCGTCGGCGTTCGTCGCTGACTACGGCCCCCCCTTAAGTATACAACATGTGTATCTAATTTATAACCTATAAAAAAACAATATTATTATTGCATAAGTATAATAAAATTCTAACCCACAACAAACATATAAAAATGTAAATTTAAAAATAATTTATTATTTTTGAAAAAAGGTTATCACTATCTATGGTTCTTATAGAAACTTACTGTGGTAGAAGGCAGGAGTTTTTCTGTTTAAAAAGCGCCGAAACTACGAATGAAAAGTATGCAGCAACTAAATAGCTTCTCAAGACTTTAACTAGTATGTTCTACAATCTACACGTGTAATAAATTATTTCAATAAAGATCAGGCATAAAAAAATTGCTACCGGCAACGACACTCAATTAACCCTTTCGTGCACATAAGAGTTACAGCTATGGTGTGGGGAAACTGTTTACATTTCATAGGGTCCCGAGCCGCGCTGAATCCGAATCCGAGGTCAGATTTTGAAAATTCAAGATGACGGATCCAATATGGCGGACGGGAAAGTCAAAAAATCGAGATTTTGAAAAACAAACATTTTTTTCGTATTCTACGTGAAAACACAAATAGAAACTGTTCTTGTTATTTCTTCGCTATCTCTCTTAGTTCTTGAGTAAAAAATTCATTTTTTAAATCTGACCTCGGGTTCGGGTTCAGCGAAGCTCGAAGTTTATGAATTTTTTACCCAAAAACTAAGAGAGATATCGAAAAAACACCAAAAACAGTATCTATTTGTGTTTTCACGTAGAACACGAAAAAAATTTTTGTTTTTCTAAATCTCGATTTTTTTACTTTTCCGTCCGCCATATTGGATCCGCCATTTTGAATTTTCAAAATCTGACCTCGGATTCGGATTCAGCGCGGCTCGGGACCCTATGAAATTTAAACAGTTTCCCCGCACCATAGCTGTAACTCTTATGTGCAGGAATGGGTTAAGTACACATTCACATCAAGCTCGCAGAATTGTCATTGCAACTGATCGGGAACTTTCCGCAATAACCGCCTATAGCCTTATTTTCATTCTATTCCCCCTTGTCCGCCTTCTCAAACTTTCCATTAGAATTTTCCAGATTTTTTTACGACAGCGGTTGCTCATCTCAAATATACGGTAAGTTCGGGATGAATTGTATATATAATGTATGTATACGTTTTGTTTCTTCTTGAAATTTAAGTAGAACACAAAATTAGTTGTCCCACGACATGGATACTTTAGTTTTCCTGAATAAAAATATGATATAACAGTTAATTGTGTCAAAAATAGAAGATATTTTCCAATATTGCAAAATATATATGGAATAAGGGCAAACTAACTTCATAAAACAACGTTTAAAAGGTTTGTACAAATAACTTTTTTTAATATTATCTAAAAAAATTTGTTCATTATATTTTTATTTTCTTATGAAATGAGATTCTTGTAATTAATAGCTTAATACCAACTTATTTTTATAAAAGTTTAGTTCGCTAACGATAAAGTGTTACCAATCAAAATTATAATACTGTAGTATCATACAAATATTATTTTTCTTCATAAAATATTTATATTTTAAAAAATCATCCAGATTATGTGACCTCTTCAAATATGGACGAAATTACTCCAGCTGTAAAGAGGTACAAGATTTATTGTAGTGATCCTACAAAAAAAGTTCCTAAATCAATTTTTTACTATCGTAAATCCAAAGCTGAATCTAGAGCATTGGAAACTGTTGATCTTGATGAATCAGAGGTTCGTATCACCTGATTAAATCTTAACCATAAATATAATATTTAGAGTACAAAATATACATAATCAACTATCAAATTATCAGGCTGGTAAAGATGAAAGTTAATGAGTATATATTTATTATATACCCCTGGTAAATTTGATTAACTTTTTATTAATTACTCAATATTAAGTTACATTTTTCTGGCAAGCTCTCTTTTGTTTACAATAAATTCTTTTTGATGTTTTGGTTTCTTGTTCTTTTCATGATCATATAGACATATAAGTACACATTGATCCCTTAACGGGGTATCCCTATATAGATCGATCAAAAAATCGATTTTTTTTATTGCATAAATCGAAAGTACAACATTTCAAAAGTATGCTCTTAAAATTTCAGAGCAAAATTCGAATCCGTTCAGCCGCTATACGTATATTCGCTAACATTCTTCAGCGCCCGGTACGCCCGGCGCAGGTAGGCAGGTAAGCGTTCGGATACAATGGCTCCCCGCTGAGCTGGGATACTTATACAATGAAAAGAGCAGATGTTCTCCGATTTATGAGTGTATTTGTGTGTACCCTAGCAAGAATTTTCGAGTTAATACTATAATAGGACAGGCAGTGTAAAGTATAGGTATAAACTTGTTTTGTAGCGTTGGTTCGCTACAGTCGGCTCAGTTGTACTGTAACTGTTGTGTAGTTTACAGCGCTCTCACAAAATACATCATAACATCTTACCCGAAAGGTCAACATAGCGAAAACTATCGTGCAAGTCGTAGGAAGAGATCTTTTCACGGTAATCAGCATACGACTGAAGAAGGCGAAGTGAAAGGTGTCAGTACCAGTGCACGAAAATTAGCAGCAGCAACTGCGGATGACATTCCAGTCAATCAATCTCACCGATATCGGATCATCGAATTTGTAACTATTTTCTCGGTACTTTCCGAGATGCTGTGCTGTAAAACTTGCAAAGGAGCTGTGAATTTTTAAGAGGCTGGCTTCCGTGGTTTCGGCTGGAAACTTACTGTTTCGTGTAAATGTGGCATGATTACTATACCTTCTGGCCCTCACATAAACAATGGGTTTGAAGTAAATCGTCGTATAGTGTTTGTGATGAGACTTTTAGGCACTGGTTTGCAAGGAATAAATTTATTTTCGAATTTGATGGATTATGGTGAAGGACTTAGTAATACAGCATACGACAGTATATTGAAGCACATTCATCAAGCGACAAAAATTTATTTCAAAATAACAAGTCAAAAGGCTGTCGAAGAAGAGAAAAAACTGAACGAGCAAGCAGAAAAGCCATTACTTGAAATGAAAGTATCCGGCGATGGATCGTGGAAAAAACGAGGCTTCTCTTCGAAAATTGGCGTGACAACGCTGATATTATATAACTGTGGGAAAATTGTCGATTTGATTGCCCTCATAAGAAAAACACTCAAGAATATGTCGATTGGCACGAAAATCATGCTGACGAATGTGCTGCAAATCACGAAGGCTCTGCAGGAAAGATGGAGGTCGACGCCGTTATAGAAATGTTTGAGCGTTCGTTTGATGACTACGGCATACGATACAGCGTTTATATCGGCGACGGCGACTCGAAGACTTTTTCTGCCGTTTTGAAAAGGAATCCTTACGGAGATGAATTCCCGGTGATAAAATGTGAGTGCATTGGCCACGTACAAAAAAGAATGGGAACGCGTCTTCGTAATTTAAAAAAAATGAAAAATTGGTAGGTAAAGGCAAACTTACCGATGCCCTTATTAAAAAGTTAAGTACTTATTACGGACTTGCCATAAGAAGAAACGTGAACTCAAAGCAAGATATGAGAGACGCCATTCTGGCTACATACTATCATATGTGCTCGACTAACGAAACAGCACAGCATCAGTACTGCCCTCCGGGAATCGACAGCTGGTGTGAGTGGCAACAATCGCAGGTAGTCGGAGCCAACGTGTTTGACCATCCCCCAGCTCTTCATCAAGATTTACAAAAGCATTTATTGCCTATTTATGAAGATTTGTCAAGAGAAAATGCAAATGAAAGTTTTAATGCTCTTGTATGGCGCTTGGCTCCTAAGCTTCTGCACTGTGGTTCAAAAACTGTTGAAATTGCAGCTTGGATTGCTGCTGGATTATTCAATGACGGCTATAAATCTATCCTGCAAACAATGAAGATCCTTGAGTTCAACGTTGGAATGCCAACTTACAACCACGCGAAGAAAATGGATGAAAAGCGACTCAAGCGTCAGGAGCTGAAGAGTGCGAGTGCCACTAAAGAAGGCAGATTGGCTAAAAAATCAAGAACTGCTGCTTATAAAGAGGAAGAAGATGACCTCGTATATGGCCCTGGCATAGTCGATTAAGGAAACAGTGAAAAAATAATGGTGAGTCTATCAAAAATGCGATTTCAGCTATTGTGAACTTTAAAACGCGTTTTTCTCGAAAAGAAAATTTCTTTATTGTCCGTGTTTGTGTGCACAGTTTCTCGGCGAGTTTTCAACTTATCACAAAAAAAAACGCCATTTTGAAGGAAATTTCATAATCTAGTCGATGAACCTACTTGTTTTTGAAATAAAAATTTATTTAACCACAATTTTGCAATAATAATAAAAAAAAATTACAGTTTGTTTTCGAAAGTCCACCATTTTGCTATGGAATTTTTTTATACTTTTAATTTAGGTTAGTCGACGAGATTTAGACCTAATAATAACAAAAAACTTTTTTTTTTATGTTTCAGAGAGATACGACGGCGACAAGTCTGCACACAAAATTGTAGGAAGAAAAAACAAGTTCATGGTTCATCATTTTTTTATCACTAGCATAAACAAAATAATGTAATTAAAAAAATAAGAAATGCATATTTAATGTTTGAATAATAAACCAAAAAATTTTCAAATAAAAATTTTGTATAGTTTTTTCAAAAAAAATTCGCAAAGTTTCAGTTTATTTTTGCCCATCTATATAGGGATACGCCCTTAAAATGAGTGGGCAAATAACTCGTCGAACATTGAAAAATTATAAGTGTACCCGGGTAAAAATAATTCATATACGATCATATATGATCCTGTACGAAATTTGATATGATTATGTCTAATCATGTATCTAATCTAGTCATGTATATAATAATATCCAAAGTATGTCAACATATAAACACATATACACATATATGTTTAAATTTAAGATAATGTATGCCAAATTGTATTAAAATTTGTCGTTTATTTATAAACTATTATATTCATTAGGTTTATATGAATCAATTTTAATTAGTCAATTAGTTAGTGAGAGCAATCAAATTAAGTTGTTACGCATGATGAAGTTAACCATCTACATGGGTTATACTGATATACTTATTGTTTTCAAAAACTCATTTATAGATTGTATTGCTAGGTTTATATGCTACATTAATATATAAATTTGTATATTATTTTCTGCTTTATTTTAATTCTAGAATTTGAATTTTAGACCTACAAATAACTTTAAATTCACTTTTGACTATTAAAAATATAAATAAGCTCATCAGTAATAATTTTTTCAATGATAAGCTACCTAGTCGAATACATCTGGATGATGGATTTATTGATGTGCAATTAAGTATTATGTATTAACTGGTCTTATAGATGATAACAATTTATTCATTGCTGTCAAATGAAAGTATTTGTTTATAAATGATTCACATAATTAAATACGAAAATATTAAACATATAAATAGGTAAATTTGATCTAAATAAATCTTACTTAATATATCATTTCTTTTTAAACGTAGATAATTAATTAAATAATTACGTATTTTTGTGATAATAGTTTTTCTTTATACAAATCATACAGGTTTTAAATCTATCAAGTCTGTATATTTTGAATGGAATACATTATATAATATAATTTTGAATATTTGTAATTTAGTTGTTGATTGAGAAAAAGTGTTAACTTAAATTGACAAACGGTGATACAAAAACATGTATTAAAACATTACTTAATGGCTTATAGTTAAGTTTTTTTAAACATGACCTAAAACAGGTCATTGTTGTTATAATTTTTCTTATCTCTAGCATCAGTAAGTAAAATCTTTGTTATTTTCCATACTTTAACAAAAATATAATAAACTGTTAAAGTACGTAGATTGCTATAAAAATTTATAAGAACTATAATGTGTGTCTTAGTTAAAAAAATTAGAAGTCTGATATTTATAGAATAATATAGTATCATATTATTATAAAATAATATAGTGAAAGTAGAAGAATTTCAACTAACCAATTTGATTTACAAATTATAAACATAAATATTTTCAACGTAATGCGTAATTAAGACCTGATATGGACCTATTCAGGTAGCTCTATGTCCGTGTGCCTGCTCCGGACCTGACCGCGACTCGTGTTTCACACCCTATTAGGGCCCTGATCAAGATGTCTGATCAGGACCTTATCAGACGCTACACAACCTGGTTTGATTTCTGATCGGGATATGGCTTAGAAATCAGAACGTTGGAGATTCGATCCCTTTCTCAGGAACTACTTTTTTTTTAATTCATAAAATTTTTATTTACAATTTTCATATATGATCATATATGATCCTTTCATTCGTGATCATATATACCTGGATAGAAAACAGCACTTTTCTTAAATTCCTTAAGCAGCTTCTTGCTGATCGTAAAACAATTTTCTTGACGTATATATAACTGCACAACTTTTAATTGTTATCTCTAATTCAATGTCCTGACTAATTTATGGATGAGTTATTACTCAATATGTTGAAGCAAACTAATTATATGCCGTATTTTGGTAAACTTGATTCTGATATAATAAAGCATGTATAGTATCAGGGTTGCCACGCTTTCTGGAAACCTGGAAAACCGGGAAAAATCAGGGAATTTGATTTCGTAAGGAAAAGTCATGAAAAAATATATTTTTTTGACTTTCTGGAAAAAAAAGTAAAAAAGATGTAAATTTATATTGGTGGACGGTTGGAATAATCTGTAAACAATGTTAGGGTTTATTCGGGCCACATTAAATTGCATTATGTTATTATATCAATGGAAAATTCGCTGTACCTGGATATATCAGAGTCCCAATTACTGGTACCTTGTCTGTTTTCCCTGACACCCCAATATTAATCTGCGCAAATTTCAAAATACAATTTATACGTGAATTAAATAATAATTTTTGATTAAATTAAATTAAATTAAATTAAATAAATCATTTCATCCACATATGAAATATTTATTAAATTTTATATAAAAAAAATACTAGAGTGTCTGCGAAAAAGGACAGGATGTCAGTAATTCAAACGGTTACCTGAGTTTCTGAATTTCTTATTTAAGATGGCTCCTGCATTAATATATACTTTAAGTATAAAGATTTATATAATAATTTATCTCATATTATAATATGAGAAATTGTATAAAAGAAATATACTTCAAATGATAAAAAGAAAATTTTTCAGAAAAATTTCACTATTGCAAAAGTGATTATCGACAACTAGAGAAATATTCAGCAAAACACTACAGACTTTTGCCTCCTCCTAAAGGAAGCTTCGTAACAGTAAAAACAAAAAGTTTTGCTTAAAGTATGTTAGAAACATGTTTTGAGACTTAAGAAGTTAAAATACACTATTTTTAGAAAATGTCCGTGGATGTCTGTGTGTGTGTGCATTTGCGTGTGTGCGCGTGTGCGCGTGTGCCTGTGATCGTGTGTGCGTGTGTATGTGTGCGTGTGTGTGTGTGTATATATCCCTTTATATCTCGAGTAATCTACGGTTAAATTTACTGTTTCAAGGCACATTGTTTTTGTTTACCTTTAAGGAAGGGGGCTAAAATTTTGTTTTGTTTTCGATGCTTCTTTGTTTTTATACTGGTTTTTCGATTTTTGAGTTTTAGTTTTTAGTTCTTTTTGTATTTTAAAATAATATTATCTATTCAGTTTAAATGCATTTTAAAGAGCATAAAATCGTCTGTCTTTTCCGCCCCGAAATTAAAAAAAAAAAGTCATTTCCCTGTTTACGCAATATACCAATATACGGAAATGTCGTTTTTTGTTTAAACAACGATATCTGGGAAATATACTAAGCAAAAATTTTTAAAAAATTTGAAGTGATTAGGAATATGACGAAGAGTATTCTGTAATTTTCAATTTTTTATCCTTTTCTTTTTCCGAGTAAAAGATCATTTTTTGTAATAAATCGATATTGTTTGAAATCCATTTACTTGAGTAAAACAGCTTTAATCCGTCTAAAATTTTCCAGAAAGGTAATTTTTAGTAATCTCTTGGTTAAGTTCTTTGCCCAGATGATGAGGACTTTTATTTTTCAAGATATTTGTAGTTATGTTATTTTTCAAAATTTTTTTTGATCGCTCATATCTCGTGAATGGTGCAGTCATTTTTTGTAAACTGGGACTTATTTTTCTCGTTTTTTAATAAGGATTTGGAATTAAAGATAAATTTTACAATTCATCGACTCGTTTTTGTTTTATGATTATTTTTCTGATTTACAATATTCAGAAATTATAGCTTTCTATCTTTATCTTTATTTATCTTTTTGCCTATACTATATTTTCTTAAGGTTCATCAATTCGTTTTTGTATTACTTTTTATTTAATTTTTATGATTTTTAAAATTTTTTTTAAATTAGTTATAAAATAAAAAAAAATGCTGCTAGGAAAATTGAACCTTAGACTTTTGCTAATGAAGCCTAAACCGTAGCCACTAAGCTACAACTGATATTGATTTATATGACAACAATTTACAAATATTAGTGGTCTTTAATAGCTCCATATATGATCATATATAGTTACACATTAAATAGACTTTATAAAGTCCAAAGGTAAATTGTTAAAATATGTAAATTGAAAGGTAAAAAAAATGAATTTGCAACGGTTTTTAATTTCTTATTCGATTTTAATTTTGATGATCTCACTTTGTTCCTTGAATTATTTTATGGGAACTTACCGATACAAAAATTTTCTACGAAGCCTACAAAGTTTCGTCCGATTGTTTATAAAATACATGCACGAACTTATAAACAATTGACTGTAACTTTGCAAATTTATCGATTTCTTTCAATTTTCATATTGATGAGTCCCCTGAAATCGTTCAAGGAACAAAATGAGAACTTCAAACTTAAAATCGAATAATAATAAGAAATACAAACGTCTGCAGCTCTTTGTATATATATTTCTCTAGTTGACAATAAACACATTTACAATATAAATTATTGTACTTAAGAGGATGCCGGATACCGACATTGCAGTTTTTCGTTTTATTTAATGTGTGAATAAATTAAATTTTAAAATTTCACGAACGTACGCACAATCTATTTATCACTAATAATGTTCGTATGTTTGTACAAATTTATTAAAGTGTAAATTAACTGCATAAAACGAAAAATCGATAATGTCGGTAACTGGATATAAGGTATGGGACTCAGCTCTCCCCTTACGGTACATATTTAGGCGATATCCCTCGGAGAGTAAATTTTATCGTTTATTATTTAAATATTTGTTTTCAATGCAAAGAAACTGCTGTCTAATCTAGCACAGGAAGCTAGAACTGCTTCGTTTGTTTAGTTGGATTTATAGTTCTCGATTTTTTAATAACATATTTTGTAAATTAAAAGTTAGCTGGTAGCTGAGTTTTACTTGTATGCCATGACATAAACGAAAAACTACAAAGTATGTTATAGTACTTTTCGATACTAGAGCGATAAAAACTTCGATTCGTTCGGGCGACATACTCACACTTTTGTATCGAACATGACTTTTTGACACAATAACACATAACGGTTTCCAAACGTTTTAAAAACATTAGAATTAAAACCTTCAAACGTTGAAAAGCTAAGTTTTAAATACGTCTGGAAAACGTTGATAAAACGTCTCAATGTCCGCGGATCGTTCCACATAAGACGTCGTAAAACCGTTTATAAAAAGTTTGAAATAGGTTTGAAAATGATTTGAAAAAAGACTAGCATTCCTATAATAATAAAGCACGTAACGTTGCGAAAACGTTGCTACGAGGTTTCTTCAGAAACGAAAAAAACGTTTTCGAAATAAGTTGTACGGGATTTGCAAAAACGTTTCCGAAACATAGTTCTTGTCCTCTTATTCAGTTTAATTAAAACGTTTTGACAACGGTGAGAAAACGTTATTAATGAACGTTACTCTAGATATGTGCCTGAAACGTTTATGAAACGTTTATGGAATGTTTCTAAAATGTCTCTAATAAACTATGAATTTAAGTGGGTTTTCTTTTAACGTTACAATAACGTTGCCTGAACGTTGCCACAGTGACGTATAAAAATTAAATAAAAAATTATAAAAAACGGGGGAGAAGATAAGATTATAGATATCAAATTAACCATATTGGTTTTATCATCCGGACAGTACTTCACAATTTGGAAGTCTCGCCAACCGGCTAGCTAAATATTAATTGTTGATTTTTAATTTTTAACAAAATGTTCCAGTTTTCTTTGGCAATGTTCTGGCGACATATCTAAGAACGTTTTTAAGCAACTAGATACTGGGACGTTTATAAGAATAACGTTTTCTCATCGTTATCAAAACGTTTTAATTAAACTGAAAATAAGAGGACAAGAACTATGTTTCGGCAACGTTTTTGCAACCCCCGTACAATTTTTTTAACACGTTTCAGACGAATTTAAAACTTCGCTTTGTAACGTTTGAAGGTTTGAATTCGAACATTTTAAAAACGTTCGAAAAACGTTATGTGCTAATAAAAAAGTTGCTAATTTGATCACTTTTTAACTTTGAATCTCTCGAAAGAATGATGGAAAAATTCATATTTTATACCTGGAAACCTGGAAAAGTCAGGGATTTTTTACATGAGAAAATAGTGGCAACCCTGTTATTGTAAAACTATTATGCAAATAATTCGTAATATGTATCTTGAGAAAGCTTTTATTCAAAAGTTGACGTTAATTTTTTGACCGGTAAACACTTTTTCACTAAACTGAACGAAAATAAATCACCACATTAATTAGGTACACTTGGAAAATCTTGAAATAAACCTAATACTATTTTACTTAAGATGTTCTGTTATAATAATTAATATCTTGATTTAAAATTTTCCAATTCATTTTTCCTGATATTATAACGGTTTTAAAAACTTGTCTTTTGGTTGCATTGTTGAAGTCACATACAGCCTGAAAAATAAATAATAATATATTTTACGAAGTAACGATATCTTTATTTAATTTATATTATATCAGATTAAATTCAATTACATAAACCAAAATACTTAACTGACATATATTGTATAACATTGAGCAGATCTTATTTATATAGGGTTTACCAGTGTTTAGACACATTTTATCAATCAATTTAGTAAACAATATTGCGTATTAAGAGGTTGTTTAGAATCACCATTGAACAACACAACACTGAAGTTATCTATATGTAAGTTCGAAATAAAAATATTTCGCCTGATTCATGTGCATCGTAAAAGTTGACTTAATGGGTAAAACTACAAGGTTTCATAACGACTTTAGACTTCTCATGTTTTAATGCACTACAGTCGGTAATACGTGCTTCAATGTCATGTACATTTTACGAAAAACTTAAACAAACTCATTGCAGCGCAGGGCCCGAACCACTGTGCTGCTACACACGATTAGAATCATCTACCCTGAACTAACAAAGATATTAACTAAAATAATTATTTCAAATAATTTGTTTGTTATAAAAAAAAACGTTTATTGCGAAAATTTTTATTACAGGCTGAAAATAGTGAAAGCAAAAATGAAATTCAAAACGTAATAGAAAGTTGTACTGGTCAGCTAGAAAATATTGGCTCAGATGATGCATCTGCCACAATAGAAACTTTAGACAACACTGCTTGTCAAGTGTCTAGGTTAGATTCGTCTTCGGATAATAATGAGTCCACGTCAGATGCAAGTTGTGAACTGAGCGATGAATACGATCAAACTGATGATGATGATGATGATGAAAATAATGAGGATTATATATATATATATATATATATATATATATATATATATATATATATATATATATATATATATATATATATATATATATATATATACCCTGGTAGAAAATTAATCCAGAACTATGTAGATCTATCTAGTTTGCTAAGGAAATAATCGAGGGCCTCGATAAAACTAGATAATTTTCTACCAGGGTATATATATATATATATATAATGAAAATTTGTTGATCGAATCGGACAATGATCTAACAGATGATGACAATATTGTTCCTGAAGTAATGGATAGTAGTGAATCGGTAATATTCTTAACACTACCTTATAGTTCTAAATAAAATAATACTATTCAATAACTATACAAATTATAATAAGTAAATATACATTATATTAATCTAAAATCTTTTACATATTATAGGATCAGCGATGTCTTCTAGCAGAAAATTGTTCAATAACTCGAAAAGAAAGTGAATTGTTGATAATGGCTATGGCTTTGAGACATAATATAGCGGACGTTGGATTAGAGAATTTAATTCATCTTATTGATTGTCATCTTAGTAATGCCATTTACAGATCAAAATATAAATTTTTACAGCCATTTCCTGACCGGGAAATGACTGAATATTATTATTGTTGTAATAAAATATTAAATTTCGATGAAAATATTACAGCCACGTGTACCAAATGTCAAACAGGGTCATCAAAATTTGATTTAAAAAATAAAGAGCAATTTTTTATTTACATTCCATTGATAAATCAAATAGAGGAGTTGATAAATAGCAATGTATATACAAAGCTCCGCAAAGAGTGCGACGAAAGTGACGTTCTAAATGGACACGATTATAAAGAATTCAAAACAAAAGCAGTCATGACTGGTTCATATATCTCCATACAATGGAATGTTGATGGAGTGAGTCTCTGCAAATCCTCCAAAAAGAGTATGCGGACAATTCAAGTTGCTATCAATGAGTTGCCTTACCGAATAAGAAAAAAGAACGTTATGCTATGTGGATTATGGTATAACGATAAAAAACCACCGATGAATCTATTTCTAGAGCCCTTTGTTAATGAATTGATTTAACTATGTAAAGAAGGATTAACGTGTACTACATTCTTGGATGAAAATTAAATAACGATTAAAGTTCACACACTTTTTTGTACAATCGATTCTGTAGCCAGACCATTAGTCCAAAATATGAGACTATTCAATGGACGGTATGGATGTCCATTTTGTCTTCATGAAGGCAAACAGGTCAGTGTTGGAAGAGGTACAACACGTGTTTATCATTAGGGTAAAAAAAAAGACTAGAACAAGCTCAGAACATGAAAAGCACGTAATATATGCTTTAAGATTTTGTAAAACTGTTAAAGGCGTGAATGGACCGGCAATAATATCTCTGCTACCTTACGGAGATGTAATAAACTGTTGTCCTCCAGATTATATGCATTCTTGCCTCCTAGGAGTCGGAAAGTTGTTCGCCAGTGCATGGTTTGATACGAAAAACAATCAAAAAATGTACTTCTTGGGCTTAAAAGTAGAAGAATTTAATAGAAGGCTATTATCTATAAAGCCGTCAAATGAAGTAACAAGGACACCCCAACCTATAAATGATAAATACAATGCGAACGATTGGAAGAACTTCATTTTATATTACTCAATGGCATGCTTGGATGGTTTACTCCATAAGAAATATTTCAAACATTGGCATTTATTTGTTTATGATCTCTATATATTTTCAAGATCTAAAATCTCAGATGAGGATTTTGAATTAGGTAAGAAATCTTTTTATAAATTCATAGAGAAAGTTGAAAAACTGTACGGGAAGAAGTTCATGAAGTTTAATGTGCATCTCTTATTACACATACCGAAATTTGTTCAATACTATGGTGCTTTGTGGCCTTGGTCGGCATTCCCGTATGAGAACTTTAATGGGGTGATAAAAAAATTATTTTATGGTACGCAATATGTGCCCCAACACATTTGTAAATCGTACAATCGATTAAGGTACATAAAGAATAATTCATTCGTTTTCTCTGATCCCAACTGCAGTGCTAAGGCATTAGATTTGTTCACTAAATTAATGAATGAATGCAGAGTACAAAAGTGCATTGAATATGGCGATTCATTAAGAATATTTGGAAAACCGAGAGTGATTAGCCTATCATTAGTGCAAGAAATGATGATTGCACAGCAGTTAGGTGATTCTGTAAATAATGTTTGCAAATCTTATCATAGATTTATTTATAAAAACGTTCTTTTTCACACTAGAAGTTTTCGGCGTTTGAAAAAAAGACACAATAGTACGGTATTAACCAGTGACAATATGTTAATGAGCATTTTGCATTTGTTGGCAGTAACTTGCACAAATTCAAAAGAAATTGAATATGTTGTCATGGGAAAAAAATTGCTTATTTTAGATGATGTACTTTGTCAAAGTGAAAATTGTTCCTCACAGGTATATTCATTTATTGCGCAAAATACTTCAACTATAATGTACTGTGATGTTGCACTCTTAAAAAACAAGTGCATCAATATTTCTTATAAATCAGAAAAGCTGTGTATTGTACCAATTGTAAATTGGATCGAAACGGATTGAAATGTATATTAAATTTGAATAATTACTTTTTTCTTAAGGTAAGATTTGTATACCCATATGTATTATTCCTCATATAATATACTGGTAATAGAAAATAATTTATGATTCATAAAAACACACATAAAACTGACATGTCTTCACAGTTTTCTGTAAAAAGACATTTTCCCCATTTTGGGCGCCATTTTTCTTCAGAGCTCGCTTCAGTTATCTGCAGATTTCTCTGCAGCAATCTCTGCAGCGTTCTCTGCCTGGGATAATCTCTGCAGAGGTCCAAATTTCCTGCAGAGAATCCTGTAGAGATTGCTGCAGATTTCTCTGCAGAATTCCACGCAGGAATTTCTGCAGATTATTTTCGTAAGGGATCTATTACTCTATCAATTGAGCAGCTACAAGCTCCCAATATGTACATTATTTTAAATTTGTATATTGGGATTAAGTACCTAATACTGAGATACTTTTTAAATCAAAAATACAAATCACACGCAGGCCGCGCGACTCGCCGCTTGGGCGCTTAAGAAACGACTTCGCCAAAGCCTAGCCTTAATCACTCGATATTCATAAGTCAAAGTATGTATGTTCGCCGTGTTCTTGAAAAAATGTCCGAATCCAAACCTCTTTGCACTCCGGCAAACTCGAACACAGAATGAATGCGAAAATACACAGAATGAGACTATGCCTTTTCGTGAATTGATCGGTCCATTGATGTCTCTTGTAAATGTTACTCGTCCGGATTTAGCTTATTCAGTAAATGTTTTGAGTCGTTATGTACGTAATATTAATCGAAATCATTGGAGAGTAGCAAAGCGCGTCTTTAGAATTAGGAATAATGTATAGGAACAGCGGGACCTTCCCGGATCTAGATTGTTTTTGCGATGCGGATTTCGCTAGGGATGTATTGTGCTGAGGGCCTGTATCACGGTGCTCTCAAAGGCAGCGAGCTGTCGCGCTGAGTACTACGGAATCCGAGTACATGGCGGCGAGTTTGGCCACGCGAGAGGTTGGTACAACTGATTTGTTTATAGACAATCAGAGCGCTATGCGCTTAATAAAGAACCCGGAATTTCACAAGCGCATCAAACACATTGATATCCAATTCCACTTTATACGTGAAAAGTATGAGAACCGCGAGATTGAATCTGTCTATGTACCAAGCAACGAACAGCTGGCCAATATCTGTACGAAAGCCTTAGCGAAAGGCATGTTTGAGAAGGTTCGCAAGATGCTTGGAATGCGTGTAAAATAATTGTAAGATGTATGCTAGAATGTTTCTTTTTCTGCCTTCTTATTGTAAATATACTTAGACTACTAGGATTTCGATGAAATATGTAAAACTTGTAAATACCTGAAAGTCAAATTACTCGGAAAGCGGGGGTGTTAAGAATATATGTGCCTCGCAATTAGGATTTTCAAATATTCGCGCCTTTTAATCGAACATTCTCGAAGCGTACTTCGCTCTACCGAAAAGTCCGTGTCTGCCGCGCGTCGTCGCGCATTTTATGCTACGACGATAGATATCGTCGCTCCATCGAGCAGAACAGTCACGCACACGTTTTCTTACACAATACTTACCACGTTAATTGCATGACGCTCCATGTCGGAGCTAGTTATTTTTACTACTTGAATAAACGGCTACTATATACAAAAAGATAATTGGTGTTGTTTATTCATACCCTGCTAACAAATATTATTCATTACAGTTTTTATTTATTCTTCAGATGCTTCCGGAGTGATGTGTGATGAATATAAAATTATGCTAAAGAAAATTACGAAATCAACTAACTAATGGTCAAGTATAGAAATGAATTATTGTATTCTCAGAGAAGTGTATGTACATACATGATTATATTAAATGTGTTATTATTTTAAAAATTTTATATATTATCCAGATATTTATACTGCATATTTTATATTGCAGTATGAAATATTATAATTTCCGCTTTACCATCATCTTGTGTTTATTTTAAAATTTCGTGCAATGTCATCAATTCCAGAAAATAACTACAAACATACGGGCCCGTCGATCGATTGTTCATTGGTGAACTATTATAAGCTTACGTGTGGTTAAATTTTTATCTGAAAACTTTGTACAGTAAAACTAAAAAAATGTGTTTGTCATCTTTTCAAAATATGAACTATTCTTTAAGGGGTTAGTCTAGTTTCTTGGGCGGAAAATGGAGGTGATTTTTCGGGACTCATAAAAAAAAACCATGCGGTCAAATATTTTTAAATTTTTAGGATATATTCAGATACTATTGACAAGTTAATACACACAATTTCATGAAAAAATATCGACTGTAAGCCGAGTTATACGCTCCGACGTCGAATTATCCAAAAATGAAGTTGTAATCGGCTGCAGTTGTAGAAGTCCTCAGATTCCCAGTATCTGAAAAATTTTTGTTTCACGTTAAACTAGATGACTTTCCCCATACCATGAAGTAGGATCTTTTGAAAATCTTGAAAATTAAAAAAATAGCAGCGTTGAAAAAAAAATTCAATTTTTCACAAAAAAAACGCTCGTTTTTTGCTAGGCAAATTTGTATTTTTTGAAATATCATAAAGATCCTAGTTCACGGTATGTAAAAATGTAAAAACATGTTACGAATATTCGTGCACAATTTCAAATCGATTCGTTAATTTTTCTTTGAGCTAGAGCTGCAGCCGTTTTGAAAATGCAGTTTTGAGAAAAACGCGTTTAAAGTTTTGACAACCGATTTTTCGGTTATAAAATTTAATTTTTCATACTTAAAGTTATTCTACGATTCCAGGGCCATATAAGTCGCCTTCCTCTTGCTCGAAAAATACGTGATATGTCGCGACTGTTGGCGTATTCTAGTGCGTAGCGGCCAACAGTTATGTCCATAGTGCGAAATATTCTTAATATGGACTTCATGCCATCATTAAAGATCTCCGTTGCAAAAAAATTGGCCAATTGTATGGTTTTTAGGCCGCTGTGAAGATGTTTCGGAACAAAGTGCCATAGCAAGCCGTTATAATTTTCATTATTATTTTGTGTGTTGCTCCCTTTGCATCTGTTTAGCAATTCCATTCTTGACAAATCCATATAAATTGGATGCAAAACTTTTAAAACTTGTGGATCTAATGGCAGACAATCGTACTTGAATTTTCTCATATTAAGTCCTTCAGCTTCCGCTCGGCGATATGCGCACCAGCTATCCGCGCCGACCGGGCAGTTTTGATGTGAATTCTTGTCAGTCGAGCCCATATGGAAATAAGTAGCCCAAATTTCCTTATGCATTTCCTCTACATTATCTTGATGCCTTATTATCGCTAAACCATAATATTTTTGGAGTTTATTTATGATTTTGTCAGTTAATTTTACTGTATCTTTACTCCTTCCTCCTAAACCTTTCACTTTTTTTCTTTTCGGCATCGTGTACCCATTCTTTTCTTGACGTGTAGATAGCATTCTAGCTTTTCAACAGGAGTATCATAAGGATTCATATCTAAAATACCTTTAAAAGTAGCACTGTCTCCGTCACCGATGTAGCGTGTATACTTCACATTATACATTTCGAGCGAGCGGCCGAATATTTCTTTTATGCCGTCATCTTCCATCTTCGCAGCCGATCCGGCGTGATTATATAGGCAATCATGATCGCTTGAGAGCCATTCTTCAAATGCTTCTGGATCTTCCTCTTGTTTTTTTGTCCAGTACTCACACGCTTGACAATAACTCGATTTCACTGATGTCTCGATGATTTTCTTGCTATATTTTCCTGCGAAAGTCGTCACGCCATATCGTGAAGTACGTCTCCGATTTTTCCACGTACCATCTCCGGAAACTGTTAAATTCGTATCGGAACCTTCTTCTTCAAGCGTTTTTTCTTTTTCTTCTTTCACAGCATTTTTAGTGCAAAATTTATACACCACCTCTGCAGCTATCCAAATATTTTTAAAGCAGCCTTCGAAGGTATTAATATGAAATGTTTTTGCTATATCCATCAAACCACAAAAAAGACTCAGACCTTCTCTTCCAATCCCTAAAAGCCGCATCACAAGCACTGCACGTCGATTAATATCATACGCTTTTCCACTCTTCAAACCAGAATCGATGTAAGAAACGCCACACTGACACGAGACAGCAATTTTAAAACCTAATCTTGCCGGACTCGCTTCTTCGAATTTTACATTTGTTTTGCAATTCTTGCAAAGTACTATGTTGCTAATTGCAGTAAACACGGAGAAAAATTCAATGATACGATAGCCGTGAGTATTATCAATAATAATCTCATTGTCATCGTTACGCGCCAATTTTTCAGCTGTAGCACTTGTATTCGCCGTTGACTGCTCTAGTGTGTGCCGATTTCCATGGAAAGTTCTCTTCCTACTCGAAGATCTGCGAACTGGGTCCTCTTTCGTGCCTTTTTGATTGTCGTAAGGACTTTTCTCACTCATTTTCACTTTACTTAGCTACGATGCGCTCTAGACCTCTGCTCAAACTGAACTGAAGCGGACGTTTCGTGCGCGCCGGCGTTCGTATGATTTCTCTACCTGCGTCTTCTTGTAACGGTTGCGAACGAATGTATAGCTTAAATTACTTGTTTGGGCAGCCATCCAGGTAGTTGCCTGGCCCGCTGTACAATGGGAGCCCGATTTATGATGCCCTCGGAGCACAACAATGAGCACAGCTGCTCGGCGCTCCGCCCCGTCGCTGCGCGCCGACGGTCAGCTCCGACTAAATCCCTTCCCATTTCAAAAATATTTATGATACGATTATAAAGCTTTGGGAACTTGTTCTCCGAATAGTATACTATCGAATTAGGCAACAAAAAAATCGATTTTTTGAAAATGAGAAACTAGACTAGCCCCTTAATTCATATGTCAACCAGTTTCATTCATATATTACAAAAAAAAACTTTGCTTACTTTATTTTAATTATTGCTAACTTATATCTTACATTTATCTTTTACATTTCACTTATCTTTTACTAGACAAGCTGTAGAAAAATTTGTTTTTTCCAGCGAAAAAAATTTCGACTGATTCACCTTGAACTATTGGTTGACGTGCCGTATATTTGTAGTTATTTTCTATAATTGATGACATCGTACGAAATTTTAAAATAAACACAAGATGATGGTATAGGGGAATTTACAATATTTCACACTGCAATATAAAATACACAGTATAATTATCTGGATAATTATAAAATTTTTAAAATAAGTATACATTTAATATAATCGTGTATGAACATACACTTCTCTGAGAATGCAATAATTCATTTCTATACTTCACCATTAGTTAATTGATTTCATAATTTTCTTTAGCATAATATTTATTCGTCACATATCAATCCGGAAGCAAATGAAGGATAAATAAAAACTATGATGAATAATATTTTATACATAATTTTTAAAAAATCGTTAGAATCCGATTAATAGGAACTGCGATACTGACATTTCATCGTGTAAGTGATTGCAGTTGAACCATATTAATTAATACTTTAATTTGAAATTTTTGTGTGGTAGTAGTAGACTATATACTTTACACAGTAGATAGGCTATAGGTATACTGGATCATGCGGGTTTTGTATCACCCCCTCCCCTCTCAAAGTGATCCAGAACCCGTTCGGATTCTAAATCACCCAGAATGATCTCGAATCCGAAATGGAGAGAGTGGGAGAGCTTCCCATTCTCTCACGTGAACCAGAATGCCTATAGAGTTTTCGATTTTTTTTTCTTTTTTTTCTTTGCAAATGCTTACAGGAGTGATAGAATAATTTTATGAGTTTAACGGTGTGAAATGCGCAGGCAGTCTTGTAGATGGGATTATGGTTTGTACATACTGTAACGCACTTGACTATATAGGTTTTTGATGGATAGCCGTATTGCTAAATGTTATGAACTGCAGAAAAATTGAATCGTTGCAGCCATTTCTGTTTAAATTCGCCCATGACAAAAATGTTGGTAGCATCGTGCAAAGAGCCACGGAGTAATGATCCATTTGTAAGTAGTCTAGCCCATCCGTGTTCCAGGCTATTCCATGATAATGATGTTCCAGCCAAATGTTTTTCCTTTGCAATTTGTCAGAGAGTCTTTTCCATGAAAAGGGTATCTTGAATAGACGAACGATAGGATCACCACTTTCATTCAGAGGAATGATAGCTATTTCCTTTAAAACATAATCATCTCGCATTTGCTTGAAACCAATCATGTCTACTGCATAATCCATCTTGGAATGAGTGTTGAAATGAAAGTGTGTTGGATAATATGCTGTTTAGACAAGCTTCTTGATATCCCCACTGATGGGATTGTACTGAACGATGCGATCGTGTAAGATCATGCAATGCGCTGAAGCATTAGCTGGAAAGTCTTTTTTAGACTCAAACTCTAGACGGACATCGACAGGAGCGGTCTTTATAGATTCGTTTTGCTGTGATCAGTCAATAACTATGAGTGGTTCAAGGTTGATAAATTCTGACTTTGTCAGCAGTGGCTGTGGGTCTCTTCCATAGTAGGTGATTTGAAAATTGTTATACATATCAGAGAGAACAGCGAACTGATTCTTAGATATGTCGAGATTCATATTGTTATATGGATAATCTTGAGAATTCAAGAAAAGTCTCACATTACCAATCTCACAATGGTCAAATCGACTGACATTTTCAGTTTTCAAATTTTTTTTCTTGGTTTGTAGTCCGAGAATGACAAAACGAGGTTTCTCTAATTGATTTGAAGTTTTCACTGTACAGACATGTTTATTCGTGCTCGGAAGTAGAGGATATTCAAATAACTCCCAAGATCGATAACACATAGAGATATGATTATCTTTGCCAATGAAATTCAGCAGCTGGATCTTTTGTTTATCAGATGCAATAACATATGGCATTAACCACTCTATCTTCGTTATTTTTACCTGGTAGTCTTCGTATGTAGTTACACTATTTGCTACAGTACCTTCCTGAATTATTGTATTCAAAGCATTTCTTGATCTTGTGAGAATGAGTTCATGCTTCACATTAACTATACTTTTTTTAAACGTCAAAGTTGCCGTGTGCACCTACCTAAGTTTTGCTTTCTTCTCTCACGTCAAGCCAGCCTGCATTTTCTAACATGAGATTCTGATTCGGATTGAATGATGTCCATCCTTTCATAAGAGTGCTTAAACCAACATTTTTACTTTTATCTATCTCCACAGCATTAATTCCGTAACGAATTTCATCAAACAGATGGCAAATGCAATTGTTCACGAATTTAGTTTAAGTTAGTGCTGTTCCATCTAGTTTTTGCAGTTTTCCACATACATGGATAGAACTGCGCGATGGTAGGAGACATAGATCTTGATGTTGGATAGAAATACAAATTTCATCACTATTATCAAAGCTTAGTGTCGAGTATGGTTGATGTGCGTGAACCTAGTAATGAGCAATAGACTCATCGAATACGACACCTGATTGAATGCTTAGAATTTCGTCCATTTTTCTGGAAGCAGCAGAGAATTACACACGTGAATTTTCTCCACGAACTTTTAGACCTAGACTTTAGAGGAATTGAATGCTCTTCCGTGTTAACGGTTTGAGTTTCTTCGGTCGACTGATGACCGACTGACATGTTGGATTACTTATATGCACTCTAGAATTGTAAACGATACCCATTATACAGATTTGATGTGGAGTCTAATAGTAATTTCTTATCCACGGAAATTCACTAAATTTCCATCTTGATCTACGATTTGAATTTGAAGATGATCTATGCACTTGACACTGAGTGGTAGATATATGACATTAGATGGAACTTCCAAGATTCTATATCCTGGTGGAACTCTGGGAAAGAACTCATGGATTGTACGAACTTTTTTGTTGTTGATGTAAGCACGTGCGGTAATATTGCACTCCACTCTGAGTGCGTTGATTTTCAATATTTTCATAGGTATATCAGAACTGTGATGAATTTTTTAACTGATGACTGCAATTAATTTCACTTCTGAGAGTATTGTTGTTAGCTCTCAAAGAAAATTCAATTCCTTTAGATTTCAAAGTTTCTTGTAAATATTTACATATAATTTCTTGTGATAATATTTCGATTCAAATTAAGTTTATTATTCGAATAGTCTACATTGGGAATCGAGTTGAATGTTAAAAGTTCAACTAAACCCAAAACAAAATTTGTATGCTGAGGTAGTTCAATTGAAGGAAAATATTATGCTTTTAGAACAGAAGATTTTCCTGAAAGACTCAAAGTGAAACTGTCTTCTATGACTGATTGGAATAGAATGATTCCCATTCGTCTGTAATCTTCTGTTTCATAATCTTCCGGTTAAGAATTGAAGACAAAGATGACCACAAATGAATCAGTCAAAATGTTGATATCTTTTATAGTTATATTTTACTTCTTTCACGTTGAAATATAACATGAGCTCTATGGGAGGTTTAAGATCACCAAAACTGTCAAAATAAATTACTTTGGAACCATGTTTTCGATAACACACCCAGTGAGTGCCTTTATTTTTCATCTCATCCAAGTTAACAATAGCAGATTCATTACTCCATGGACCATCGGAAGGCAGATTATTTCTCATAAAAACACCTCTGAAATGTGGAATTTGCAACATATAAGCATATTTTATAAGATCATAGTCAGCCAGTGGGCGATTAGGAAAAGTTGAATTGAAGTTTTTTTTATTGACATGACCATGACCAACATGAGGTTTCATAAATAATCCCATTCAAGTTTTATATGGTTTAAGGTGGAGACCTTTGTCTAAAGCAATAGCTTCCATTGCCTTATTATGTCTCTTACTTTCTTCATGGTTTTTCTGTGCACCTTTAGCATCATTTACTGCTTTAGCTATTTCTGCAGCTCCCCCTGCCAGAGCACCGGTCGCACTTAGTCCTGCAAACAGCGGTATGAGAAACGGAAGAACTCCACCAATTTTTGATGGAATTGGAAGAACACGTGGAATGATAACTTTCCTCTTACCACCAACTTTCTTAACAGCTCGACGTGCATCTTTCAAGGTGGATTGAATGACCTTGTGGGAACATTTACTTGGTGACATTGATTTCTTAGCAGCCGTCACTAGCTTACTTAATTTCAGACCCATTCCAGTTTTTCCTTGTGTAGACAGCTTTTATCTATGTCAGTCGTACGCTCATATACCGAAATACCTCGTAAGGGACAATATTAATATGTTAGTAATTTATCGTCAAGACGATGTTAATCTAAAACATATCTATGAAGATCATGTCAATACTGATTTAACTTTCAATGAATTTCGAAATCTTTGTTCTGAATGCTGGATGAATCATAAGTATGGATTTGTTGTTATCGACAAAGATAGAGTGATGGATGATAGTAGATACATAAAAGGATTTGACTGTTTTGCAATAAAGAAATAAAAGAATATTCTCAGACAGCTCTTGCGAGCACGTAAGGCTATTAAACAAAAATATTCTATATTGAAAAAGGAGAGAGAAGATGTTAAAAAAGTTATTGGTGATACATTCAAAACCAGTCATTACACTACTCGAGAAGCTCGTCGATTCGAAAGTCGAAAGTTTGCCACCTTCTAATCACATTTTGAATATAGACAGCAACAGGTAACCGAGGAAATGATTGAGATTCGATCAGTCAAGTATTATAGTAAACGATACAAGTAAGTCGAGTTCCGCATATGATGATGATGATGATGATGCAAATTTTTCTTCGATGGATTGCACAATGATGAATTCAACATTCAAATATGCGCTTGAACGAAATGAATCAAGTGACTTTTTATCATTCTGAAATGAAAGTCGCAGCAAAATCGATAACAATACGGAGTGCGGAACGTCAATGGAGTGTATATAATTGGCGATTCAGAAATTCAATTTCATGATAAAATGGTAAAAGTGAGCTATAAAAGTTATCCTAAAAGTGGGGGTCTAATAGAATTACTCTTCAAAAAAAAACCAGATGACAATCTTATAAGTTCAACAGATCGAAAAAATTATCGCAGATCGTGGAAGCATCAAATGCTCATCGGAAAAGATACAGCAAAGATGAGAGTATACGCACTTCGAAGAGTGGAAAATATATAAATAGCATAGGACCCATGTTCCGCAGCGATCGTAAAAATAAGTCCACCACCGGAAGAGGCCTCATATCTAAATATAAAATAGCAAAGAAAAATTCTTCTATAGATCTAATCTACTGGGATGATCCAATCGAGCTTATCGAGCGACTGCGATTATTAGTTGCGGAACGATCCGCTGGAAATAACAATCACGACAATGAAATACAATCGATCATTGAGGAACTACGTGAAGTAGGACATATATATTGAAATGCATCTTTTCTTATAAGATCAGTAGCATCATGAGTGTCGACGTGTTCGGAATAAAACTTGAGGGCACGCAAGAACTGAGTCGCGGTCCACCAGGCATTGGTTATAATCTTACATTAGACGGTGATTTTTATTTACAAAATAAAAGGTTATGGAACCTTGCTTATCCAAGTCATCCTAATGATACAGTCACATTGGAAGTGCTTTTGAAAACTATGAGTAAAGAAGTTAGAAATCTAACTAACATAATGGCTGTAATGAAAATTAAGTTAAGTTGACTTAGAGATTCCCATAAACACTGAATTTAATAAAATCAAAAATGTTCTTTCCCATCTTATAATTCGATTAGATAATCTTGAGACAAAATTAAAAGAATGCCTTGAAAAAAAAATTTTTGACTCAATAAGAGTTTCATAATCACGAATTTTTCTTAAACCTTAAACATATTATCGAAAAATGGAGCGACGAAAAATAGCTGAAGAGTTGCACAAACCAGATCACCGCATCTACAAGCGATGAAAATATGATATACGTGAAATAGATGAGACTTGGCAAGCTGATCTTGTAGAAATGATTCCATACGCCAACGAAAACAAAGGTTTTCGTTACTTACTTACTGTCATAGATACATTTTTAAAGTATGCATGGGCCATCCAAATCAAGTCAAAGAGTGGTAATGATGTTACTCTAGCTATGGAGTCAATACTGAAACAAAAACGCGTACCGACAAATGTACAAACTGACCAAGGAAAAGAATATTACAATTTAAACTTTCAGAAACTCATGAAGAAGTACAAGATAAACCTATACTCTTCACATAGTAATCTTCATGCAAGCATATGTGAGCATTTTAATAGAACATTAAAAAATGCAATGTGGATAGAGTTCAGCAAACAAGGGAACTATAAATGGTGGGATATCCTGCCTGAGTTGGTGAAAGCTGACAATTCAGGAAAATATCGGACAATAGGAATTTAGCCTAAAAATGTTACGCATGCAAATGAAAGAGAGGTCAAGAAGCATTTTCCAAATAAAAAGTTACTTGTGAAAAAACCGAAATTTAAGGCAGGACATAAAGTGCGGATAAGTAAGATTAAACATGTTTTTGAAAAAGGTTATACGCCAAACTGGTCTACTGGAATTTTCACAATATCACGAGTTGTAAAAACCAATCCGGTAACTTATCATGTCAAAGATTATTATGATAAAGCCATCTCTGGCGGCTTTTATGAAACGGAAATTCAGAAAACTATGTATTCAGAAATTTATCTAATAGAAAACGTTTTAAAGAAAAGTGGAAATCGTGCGTATGTTAAATGGTTAATGCAAACGCAACAATGTAGGTACTAGTAAATAAGGAAGCAATCATATTATGTTATTGTATTTATTTATGTATTATTATGTACAAGTTTTAATCTGAATAAATAAATATTATAATCAAAGCAAGCTGCGTATTTCATTCAAACTTATAGGAAGATCCACCCTGATATGTCACAAATAAATTCATTTTATTTGCACTATTGGAGAGTCTGTCAAAAAACTCTTGATCTCTTAGGATGGCTGATGAAATCTTCTCTGGTAAAAAGATTTGAAAACTTTCGTCGAGTTCGGCTACGACCTTTCTACCGAATCTCGTCTTCACCTCCTTAAGTGCTGCCACCATGTACTGATGATCTTTTTCCAAGTCTGTTACTTTCTTCCTTGGCAAGAAGTCGCATTCAGTAATCTTATTAAGTGTAGATAGATCCATTCTGGAAAAAGTAAAAAATAAGAACTTTTAATAGAGAAAAGATTTGTTAGAGAAAAAAAATTGGTAAGAATTAACTGTGAACTTACTTAGAAATTTAGTTGAGTCTTGGTTTCTTTTCGCAAGGATGATAATTCTCGAACTCTTCGATTGCTCGAATGAGCTCCTCGTCGTGGTCTGTCTGTTGATATATCCCATTTCCCACCACAATTTCTGACCCTTCCATTGCCTTTTATTATATAACCCTTTTCTCTCCTCCTTCTGATCGTATCCCCTCCATTGATGGATCCCTGTCATGCATAAACTCCTCTAACACATCATATTCAATTATGATTTGTTCACCTTCATTATCATAAAGTGTCATCCCCTCTCACCTTACACCATTTTCATTGGCTGCTTCACCCCCATCTTGTATTTCCCCCTCTCTTTCAGCCTGTTTGCTCCTCTTTTCGAAGAAACAGATGGCATGCGTAGGAAGTGGAAAGTAGCCGAAAATGAATGAAAAGAAAAGGTCAGCCTTTCTTCCCTCTGGTTTTAATAATAGATACAACGTTGCTCACTGATTTTGCTAGCAATAAACGTCTTCGTCGCAGGTATGTGCTGTAGGTGCGAGCAGGTAGCAGGAAAATTTCATCAGTAAACGGCCTTCGAGAACTTACTGTGCGCAGGCATTCGAAAATTCTTTTATTCAGACCTATATGCAGTCAGTTTTTTCCTACAATAAATGCTATATTACAGTAAGGTATAGCCCAAGTTTGAAGGTCCTCGCGCAGGTGGTAGTAAATTAGTTCCCAGCAATAAACAACCTTATGAGAAAGGCATACTGCGCGCATGGATTCGAAAAGTCTATTTTCGAGCCAAAACGCTGTCAGTTTTTCTCCGTAATAAACGCTATATTACAGTAAGGCATAGCGCGTGTTGAAGGTCCTTGCACAGATAGTAGAAACGAGATTGGCTGCGAATGCATAGCCGAGTGCAGGATAAACCAGCTTAACCGAAGATAGCAGCAACAGTAGCAGCAACAGCACCACCACCACCATCACCTCCACCACCACCACCACCACCGCGATGACCATTAGCAAAACCTCACATCTTGGAAGATATTACATTCATTGATTAATTATTATGTAATATATATATATATGTTCCGGCCGTTTGCACTTGCAGCGGCCCTATTATATTTCATATTTTCGCGCGCACTGTGTTTCCCTCTCGCGCGAGAACTGAAGCGCTCGCTCGCACGATTTCTTGCGAGAGAGGACACAGGTGCGCGCTTTCTCCCACTTTCTTCCTTCCTTTTTTCCGCGAAGTGAGATCAAAAACCAATTGTTCTCGTTGAGCGCTCTCTCTTCCGGCTTGACCGCGACTATGGCAAGTTCGGGGCCTTTACGCGCATTGCGGCGCTTGTTTTCGCGACCGCGTGTAAAGTCTACTTTCTTTTTACACACATACATCGAGTCATTGTTAAGTTTTTATTAATTAACAAGTATAATTAAGACAAGCAATAAATGCTATTAAATTGTTTTGTACATAAAATCAGTGCATTCTACACATTCACACGCCTAACACTCCCGCTTCCTTACGTACGTAAATTTACCAGCGGAAATTGGTGTCTCGCTGCACCCGGTCAACGCTAATACCGCGCCTGATAGTTTAAATAAAGTTCAGCCGGTTAGCACGCGATCAATATATATATATATATATATATATATATATATATATATATATATATATATATATATATATATATATATATATATATGTAAAAAATAATTATTTTATTATAAAATTAAAAAATATGCTTTCAGTTGAAAATTGTTTCACTTGTTTTCTTTTATTCCCCTTGTCATTTCTTCCAATTTCCTTCGTTTTCCTTATAAGGTAAATGTAAGCAAATTTCATAGCAATGTAAATCTGTGTAAATACCACAAATGTTCATTTTAACTTTTTTTTTTAAATGAAATACGGCTGATATATTTAATGAAAATCCCTTTAAAAAGTTAAAGAGAATAGTCTAAGAAAAATAGTGTTTCGCACATTAATATTGTATATTATCTTTCTGATGAACAATACTTTATTCTAATTAATGCTTTAACAATCATAGTTTATGGCTAGATTTATAAAAAAAGTTCGTTTTCTCGTTCCTGTAAAATATCCGCAGTATCATCCACATGTACCCTATGTTTGCTACAGATTTTTATCTATTATATATTAATTTTAATTTGATATTTTGTGAAAGAATAATATCCTACAACGATTTTTCTTTTAATTTTCTTTATTCAATTATCAAGCTTCTCTTTCTTTACAGAATATTAATAAAAATTTATTTCTAATATAAACATGAGTATGTATTCCTTTTAGAAATGATATCTACTTCATCTTGGCCAAATTTAGGATCCAAATAATCCAGTAGCCATGCTCGTATTGAGATAACGTTATGTACAGCGCATATAGGTTTCCTTCTAATGCAGAAGATGTGATTAAAACATACGTAATGCTTATCACTCGATATCGTTTCTAATGATGGACATCCAAAATCTTTAACGTTTGAAATTGATCTGTAAATAAAAAAAAACGTAAGAAATACGAGCATAGAAAAGTTAAAGGAAAAGTATGAAAAAGTGTGACAAATTATGAAAAAGTATGAAAAAGTATGAAAAAGTATGAAAATGTATGAAGAAAGTATGAAAAAGTATGAAAAAGTATGAAAAAAGTATGAAAAAGGTATGAAAAAAGTATGGAAAAGTATGAAAAAGTATGAAATGTATGAAAAAAGTATGAAATGTATAAAAAAAGTATGAAAGTTGAGTCATATTATATATCACTTACACATTTGGTATAAGATTTCTCAGCCATCGCACTTCCTGCTCTCCCTTAACGTATACTTTCCAAATCCCTTGCGAGCAGATTTGGAAAATTCGTTGAAGACAATGATAAGGAATATCTCCAGCGTCCCATGCAATTCCATGATGATACTTTTCCACCCAGTTAGTCATGCATTTTTCTTGTTCAGTCAGTTCTTCCAATGTCATAGGAGGTTTAAAGAGGTATGCAGTCGGTAAAGCCGTTTTCTTTAAATTGAGAAAACTTACTTCTTTGAAAATGAAAGAATCCTCTGCTATTCTTTGGAATCCTTGAATGTCGCAAATATAAACATTCTCTTCTTGAAATTGCAGTACGGCATTTCTGAACATCAAATTGTAGTCACGTGTTCTAGCCATCTTACAGCTCTGTAGTTGTTAGTTCAGTAAGAAGTGAACTCGAAGAATGAATAGGAAAATTCTCTCATCCTGATTTTATAACAAGAAACTCCTCCTCGTGCTATTTTAGGATTGGACGTTCAAAAAAGAAAGTATAATCTTGATTGGAGGAACCAAAAGTCGCTTTTTGGTTGGTTCAAACGAAAGAAAATTCATCCCTCCCTTAGAAAATCTTCCTTTCCCCAAAAAAAAAAATTATTTTGGATGGTTCAAATGAAATAAAATTCATCCCTTCCTACGAAAATCTCCCTTCTCTTCATTTTATCCTTGGTCAGATGTTTAAATTTTCTACCTCTACTTACATCGCCATTACCTACAAAAAGGGAAGCTGTTTCTTGGACAAGCACACTTCGTCTATCGCGGTTAACGAGTTTTAGTCTTGACTATCGTGCATATTTGTGAAGTGCTTTTCTAGTGCTATTACAGTGAGAAAAAAGCAAATATGGCATCCATCGATCTTTTTGAACGCCTTGTTCAGGTTATTATATTCATGATACTTTACAAAGTATAAATGATTTAATTAATAACGATATTCATTATTGGTTGGACATGTGTAATTCCACCATAAGAGAATTAAATTAAAAAATTGCAGAAGCTAAACTTACAAGAGAAGAGAAACAGAAATGTCAAACTTGCATGACTCATCTTTCGTGTGTGCAAGTTGAATTTTAACAACATCTTTAACGAGGAGGTAATCTACAATCTGAGAAAACAGAAGCTAGTGTAGAGTGGCGAAATGTGCAGTCGGCTTTCGAAAATCGAATCAAGACTGGCGTAGTTATAAATATAAAACACAGGGACATTCTGAGTTTCTTAAGTGATGCACAAAAGCTCTTCAAAGTTAAGGCACAAGAATGCTTAGAAGAATACAATGCTGTGAAAATAAAATCAGATTTAATCTCGGAAATTTCTATGCAGAAAAATGGAGAGGAAACGACAGATATTAAATATTTCACGAATGAAAGTGCTACAGTATAGATGTCAACAAATTTAGAGGAATGGTTTAAAGACTATATCAAAGAGCCCATTTTTACACAACTAGAAGAATTTCAGGAAGAGCATTCCGGCTGGACATTGAAGAGTATTAAAAGTTTGTGTATAAATATGAAAAAATATTCTCCATTCAAGGGCAGTTCTTATATTCCTCTCTCAAAGTTTATAGAAAACAAAAAAGCATGTGTTAATGTTCATAACAATGACAATCAGTGTTTCAAGTATGCTATTCTTTCAGCATTATATCCCAGCAAATATAATTCCAACAGAGTTAATCAATATCGTTTACATGAGAACAAGTTGATCTTTAACGATATACAGTTCCCAGTAAAACTGAAAGATATTTCAAAATTCGAAAAATTGAATAATATTTCAGTAAATGTATGCTCAGAAAGTATGGTTCAATGTTTGAAATATCGCCTTGACACATAACGTCAGAAAAGAAGGCTCAACAAGTAAATCACGCAGAAGAGGACGATCAATATGTAAATCTACCAGAAGAGGAATATCAACATGTAAATCTACCAGAAAATAATGATCAACCAGAAAAGAAGGGTAGACATGTAAATCTACTCATCATTCAAGATTTTTACATTGATGAGCATGAAGAAAATAATTTTGTTGATGGTGATGAAAGCATGCCTAAATACCATTACGTTTGGATCAAAAGCATGTCTCGTCTTCTGAGTTCTCAACTATCTAAAACTAATAAATAATCGTACCACTGTGAAAGGTGTTTACAAGTTTTCTATAATGAAAAAAGATTGGAAATTCATGAAAATCATTGTAAAAATATGAATAATTGTCGAATCAATCTGCCAGACTCAAAGAATAACATTCTCAAATTAGAAGATTACAAAAAGAGAGAAAAAGTTCCATTCGTTATTTATGCTGATTTTGAATGTTTATTGAAGCCTACTGAGAATGAGAATGCTTTTCAACTTCATGAAGCATACAGCATAGGTTATTACACAAAATGCAGCTTTGATGACAGATTATCTATCTATAAATCTTACAGACAAAAATTTGGAGATCAAGAGAGACCTGCAGAATGGTTTGTCCGAGAACTAAACTCAATAAGTGAGAAGATAGATCATCTCTACAAGAATCCTAAACCAATGAAACTCACAGCTCTAGAAGAATTATCTTTCCAGTGGTCAACCGTTTGTCATATATGTCGAAAATCAATCCGTGATGAAGAACTTACAGTGTGAGACCATTGTCATTTTACAGGACGGTATGTTAATAGTTTAGTTATATTTAAAATTAATTTTTTTTTCTCTCAGTTTCAGAGGTGCAGCTCACAATTCATGTAATTTGAATTATAAGAACTCAAGATTCATTCCCGTTGTTTTTCATAACCTCAATTATGATACTCACTTCATTTTGAAAGAAATCGCTACTTCTACATCGATGAAAGGACGAGTTAGTCTAATACTTTCTAATAAAGAGAAATATATTTCGTTCACGAAATTCGTAGATGACTGCGACATCAGCTTTAGATTCATACATTCTTGGAGTTTTCTACCATCATCATTGGAAAAGCTCGAATCATATCTACAAAACGTGCCGATAGCGGTGAAAGAGTTTCAATCAGATGGATTCACAGATGAAATGATAGATCTTCTCAGATGGAAAGGTATATTTCCATATGATTATGTAGACACATTTGATGAGCTATCGTCTACAAAATTGTCAGAAAAGAATGAGTTGTATAATAAACTAACAGATTCCCATATTGCTGAAGAAGACTACAAACATGCTGTTAAACATCTCTTAAAGCTTATGATTTTTACACGACACCAGGGTTGACATTTTCAGCAGCTCTTAAAATGACTAAGGTAGAATTAGAGCTTCTTACAGATATTGACATGCTAATGTTCATTGAAGCAGGCATTCGGGGAGGAATAAGCCAGTGTTGTAATCGATATGCTAAGGCAAACAATCCATACATAGGTTCTTCATACGATGAGAAACAGAAAACGAAGACACTCTTATATTTTGACATAAATAATCTTTATGGGTGGGCAATGGTACAGCATTTACCGATTTGAAGATTCAAATGGATTAACTTTGAGGAGAATCCACGCTTCTTCAATACATCACTAGATTCAGATATAGGCTACATTACTGAAGTAGACTTGGAGTATCCTAAGGAAATACATGATGAACATCGAGACTTCCCTTTCTGCGCAGAGCACCGTGCACCACCTGGCTCAAAGCAGAACAAACTTCTCACTACACTGAACGATAAGAAAAGGTATGTGATTCACTATCGAACACTTAAACAGGCGCTGGATAATGGACTGCGTTTGAAAAATGTGCATAGAATTCTGAGTTTCGAGCAGAAGGCCTGGCTTAAACCTTATGTCGAATTAAATACTGAGAAGAGAAAGCAAGCGAAGAATGAGTTTGAAAAACTCTTCTATAAATTATTAATTAACGCTGTCAATGGAAAGTGTATCGAGCGAGAGCGGTCTCGTGTTGATGGATTAGTAAATAAATTCACAGGCAGATATTTTCACAGCTGTGCAATCTTTGATGAAAATTTAGTTGCTATTCAGCTAAAGAGAACAAGTATCACAATCAAGAAACCGATATACGTTGGTCTTTGTATCCCAGATTTATCCAAGACATTATTTTATGATTTCCATTACTCGTACATGAAACAGCGAGTAGGAGAAAATTGTAAACTTCTTTATACAGATACTGATAGTTTCATATATGAAGTTGAGAACATTGATATGTATAAAATAATGAAAGAAGACATTCACAAGTTTGATACTTCTGATTATGATGAAAATAATCAGTTTAACATTCCACGTGTCAATAAAAAAATTCCAGAATTAATGAAAGACGAATGCTGTGGCAAGATCATGATGAATTTATAGGTTTACGAAGCAAAATGTACAGTATTTTAGTTGATGAAGGAGAAACAGTGAAAAAAGCCAAAGGTATAAAATCCAGCGTTGTGAAGAAAACAATAACTTTTGAGGATTATAGAAGATGTCTTCAGGATCTTATTATTGTAAAACGTGATCAATGCAACATTCGTTCAAAATTGCACATAGTGCATACTGAAAGACAGAATAAAATTGCTCTTAGTCCTCAGGATGATAAGAGATTCTTATTACCTCAGAGTACAGACACTTTACCTTGGGGTCATTTTCGAATCATGGATGAGCAGATGGCGAAAACTGCACTTCGAATAGAGGAGGATCCAGAAAAACAAGAAATAGTGGTAGGGATGGAAGTGGAGAGGAGGTATGAAGTATCCAATGAAAGTGGGGCAACGCGAGTGGGGATGGATGTTGCAGAAGATGCTCTCTTCTAAAAAAATAAAATATAGCCAATGGATTTTCAAAACCAAGTGGGAGTAAAACGCCTACGTATCCGGGCTTACAGAGTGGGGATAGAAAAAAATCAGATACGGATTCTACATCACTTTAAGAGAGGACAGTTCAGAGGCGGGGCTTAAAACACACACAATACGAATCCGGAAAAATTTGGAGAAGGGATAGACCAGGCATAGGCCTTATACATACTACGGATTCTGGATCACTTTGAGAGGGGGTAAGTCCAGGGGAGGGGCTTAAAACATACAATGCGAATGCTGAAAATTGGAGAAGGGGGCAAACAGGGATAGAGCTTATACACACAATCGATACTGGATCACTTTGACAGGGGAGGGGGTGATACAGAACCCGCATGAGCCAGTATGCCTACAGCCTATCTACTTTACTCTAATACCTGATTTTTTTCCGATTATTTTGGATAACCGGTTCAGTAGAAATGACCATGGAATAGAGCGATGTCGCGCAGAGCAGTCAACTTAGCAGCCAACAGAGCATCCAGTGCGTCGCTGAACTGCCTCCCCTCTCATGGCGTCACGACGTGGCGGTGGTGGAGGGCGAGTTTGCACGTCGCGCATGAGGGGAGGAAGTTCCGGGGCGAACTTATATAGTCTACTCCTACCACACTAAGTTTCAAGTAAAAATATTAATTAGTTTACCTGTAATCACTTATACGATGAAATTTCAATATCTCGACTCCTATTGGTTGGATCTTAACAATTTTTTTCGAAATTCATATTTTTTTAAGCATATTTAAGTGCACTCGGTTACAATACGAAAGCGCTTATAATTTACTTTCAATTTATGTTTTTTAAAACTATTCTTAAGCTATTTTTAAGAAAATTAGAATTTAAAGAATTTTTAAAAAGTAGCTATTTTATCAATTCAAAAACATTTTTTTTTCGGAAAATTGTATTGAACCTATATAAAAGATATATACATTTTTAGAGTGCACAGTTTTATTCGAACTATGTATTTCAAGGCTATTCTGAAACTCGAAATCATAAATTAATTTAGCATTAATCTGTTTAATGCGGATTTCCACTATAAGATTCTATATTTTGATTAATATATAGACCTCTCTTTGAGAAATCATACTGCTAAGGCAATTAGCAGCGGCTTTTATATCAATAAGTATAACATTTGATACCGTTGAAGATCAATTTTACAAATAAGTTATAATTAATAGTCACTTTATTTAATTGAACAAGTACAAGAATTATTACATATGTTAAGCGTTAGACTATCTTATTTGTTTTAGCGACCTATTCGTTCTGGAACTCACGCTTGAGTATAACCTATACAATAGTTAGATCGACATCTTTTGGCAGAGATGCTAAGTATAAAATATTATTACAGCTACTGAATCATTTTTATTGGGATTTCGTTGGTTATTAGAAAAATAAATTGTATGCCCTCCACAGGGCCCCGCATATAGATACCGTACTCCGTGACGGAGCCACCTTAAATATTTGTAATAATACAAAAGATATGTTAAAATGACTTAATATATGGGAGAGTCGTGCAGTATGACAATTAAGCTTACTATATGACAAATTTTCATTCCTAGCTTCCGCCAACAAATGGAACGTCACTTTACCAAGGGGATTTGATGAATTTTGGTGTTCTGTTAAATATACTCCGCGGCCGGTATATAAAGTTTATTGCTCCAAAACTTCTCGTATAACCAAAATCTTATTCAATTATACGAGTAACAAAAGTTATTTCATGAGGTATGACCTCTTTTCCCATGTAAGTTTATGTTTCTCTAACAATTTTTGTATCAAGTTTAGTCCTTCATAAATCCATTGAGACGTTACTAGACTTTTAATTATCATTATCCACGCAGTATAATCTAAAATACTATAATGCACTTTTATCGATACTTGTTGTGCAGTATGACAAACACGATTGTCGTACAGTATCACATATGTAAATTGAATGGTTAAAACCGCTGCCAATTCAGTGGCACTTATTCTAACTTTATAAATTTTTCAAATATGAAATTATTTATCCGATTTAATTATGTGGTGAAAAATCAATATGATCTTCTAAAAATTACCCTAAATTGATCATAATATTTTTAGCATAAAAGAAAAACAGGAAAACTAAAACTCAAAAATCGAAAAATTGAAAAATAGCTAATGCAACACTATACTATACACTATATTTACTATACTTATTTAGCAGATTATCCTACATTCGCTAGTACATATTAATAGATAAATATCAATAACTGCTATTTATGTAGCATTTGCTACTAAAATAGAAGTAATTATTGCGATTGTGCAACTACCGTTATTACCGTACGAAATAGTAATTTTTACTAGACCACTTCCCTATGTGAAGTCACGTTTTCTTTATTCTAAAAATTATTTAGAAGAAAGAAAAGATCCAAAATTTACGGTTGTAAAAGATAGGTAGTTTTCGAAAAATCGAAAATTGTTATAAAACAAAAACAAATCGATGAATCTTGAAATTTCTTTTAATTTTTGAATCTTGACATCCGCACGCCGCGACCTTTATTAAAAAGACTACATCTTTTTTATAAATAAGAATCGCGACGCCCGATATTTTCTTAAAAACTTATCGACATTCTCTGCGAAACGCGAAAGGCACAGGAACGCGCACGGACATGCAGTCCAATGCATCGCTCACGTACCCAATCATAAATATT
>OX424573.1:143754836-143767336 GCA_949152435.1 Gastracanthus pulcherrimus
GTTAAATAGTCTGAAAACTTATGGGACTTAGTTTTGACTACAGTTGTGTATACGTATAATCGTATTCCATATAAATGTAATAACATTTTGGAAAAATATGCTACTAATTATAGCTTTAACGTGAATCAGATTAAAAAATTGGGTGTTTAGTGTATACAAAGGTCCAAAGAAAAAATAGGCACTGAATTTAATTTTGAATGGAGGCGAGTTATTTTAGTTCGATATAACCCTTATTGGTCAGTCTTCAGAGTCAGTAGAAGAAAAGTATTGTGAAATTAGAGGCACGAGATTTAATGAAAAATTAATGGACATTATTACGAGAAAAATGATATTAAAGACTTTTTACTAATAAAAAGAAAATAAATAAATAAAGAAAAATCGTTTTGTTAAATCAAATAAAAGTAAGAGTAAATCAGAAGAATTTTTGAAACCGGAGGGAGAGAATAAAGGTACGAGATTTAGACCAAGGAAAAATGAATTTGCTAAAGATGAGATTAAATCAAATCGTGCATTAGCTGCTCTTGTACTTATTAACTAATTAGGTTGTTTTGACAATTTTAATTTATTTCAAGGTTGAATACAATCAAATGGTAGACTCGCATCGAAATTCTACTCGTTAAAATAGGCTGTTCTTGTACTTATTGATGATTTAAATTGTCTTGAAAATTTCAGTTCAATGTTGGATTCAATGACACTGATTGGTAGGCCCCGCATAACTATTAATTTTGGTTAAATTGTTTGTTCTTGTACGTCTTGAACATTTAGGTTGGTTGATTTCATATTCAATATTTGAATGGTTCAATAGATTTGGTATCAGTCAGAATTGACTCGCAGTTTAACCTTTTATGGCAATATTAGCTTGACACTGATAGCATAACATCATATTTTGAACAGCTCATAGCAACTCGTTAGTATTAGTGTTACATTGTAATAAAATTTCAGGTTATTGTGATTCATTATGCAGGGCTTTGTGACGTCATAGAGCGCTCTGCTTTACAAAATTGATCGTGCTTACAAGAATTTCACAAGGAAAGGTTTAAATAAAATTACTATGGGTGCTACTGCAGCGCAAGTTACCAACATTGAAGGCATTTGGGAAAAAGTACAGTTCGCTCAAGAATATATTTTTCTAGACAAAACAGTTGACTTGATGCATAAATATTTCACTGATAAGTTTATTGAATTGGCGGAGAAGACATTTTTAGAACGGAAAGGTGAATTTTTAGAGCATTATAATACGCTGACTCTGTTACTAGTACAGTCAACTTCAGATCTCCTAATATTACACATGAGTCAGAGACAATAGAAGCAAGGTTGCCAAAAATTAACTTGCCAAAATTCGCAGGTGATTATTCTCACTTGTCTGATATTTCGAAGTTGCACTATTTGAAAAGTAGTCTTGAAGGTAAAGCATTAGATGTTGTTAAGGACATTCCTTTCGAAGAAGGTAATTTTGATTTAGCTTAGACAGAATTAGTCTATCTTCATGAAAATAAAAAGCGGCTTGTTCATTTACATCTCTCTTCGCTGTTTTCTTTAAAGATCATGAATGCTGAGTCTGCTTCGGAGCTTAAGCGACTATTGAATGGAATGACTGGTCCTCTTTTAACCTTAAAGGCCATAGGTAGAGTATCTGACCAATGGGATGATGTCTTAGTCTTCGTGACTACTGACAAGCTTGATAAGGTTGGTAAGGAAGTTTCCCACCCATAAGGAGTGGGAAACTTCCATTGGAAAGGCTGCTGAACCTCCTAAGTTTGAAGAATTAATACATTTTTTAAAGGCTAAATTAGGATCATTGGAAGCTTTAGAAGCAATCAGTAAAGGTAGATCTTATGATTCTCAAGGTGCAGCAAAAGTTAGTTTTTACAGTGGTCAGTCAAAATCAGGATCGAACGAATTCTCTTCAATTTCAAAAAACTTTCACATAGCCGCAAGTAGTGGTCAATTAAAATTAAAATGCTCGATGTGTTGTAAACCTCATTTTATTTTGCAATGTGATAAGTTCACAGCTTTTCCAGCGTCTCAGCGAGATGCCTTCGTAAAAAGCAAAAAGCTGTGCTACAATTGTTTGGATACTCATTTGATTGATAGTTGTTCTTCGAAAAATAGATGCAAAAAATGCAATAGCAAGCATCATACAATATTGCACTTTGTACATCAACAGGTCCCAGTATCTTTTTAGCTAGTCGCGTAGTGAAGCAGCTGGCGCTTGATGAAAAAGAAAAATTTCCTGTAGGTTCTGAAGTTTTGTTGTCGGAGGTTTATGTAGATGATGTTGTCTCTGGAAGCCGACAGCGTTGAAACTGCTCGTCAAAAACAGACAGAAGTGGTTGAATTGGCCAAGGTGGACGGTTTTACACTGCGTAAATGGATGGCAAATGGAGCTTTATTGTTAAAAAGGTTATCAAGTGATCTTTTAGCTTCTGAACCAAGTCATCTTCTCAAAAATGAGTCATTTGGTATATTAGGACTTCGTTGGTTGCCAATGGTTGATTTATTCAAGTTTTGTATTGACGTTGACGTTGATGATATTCAATGGCCAAGAAAGCTTGTGCTTTCAAAGGTTGCAAAGCTCTTTGACCCACTTGGTTTGTTGGCTCCAGTAATTATCACGGCAAAGATATTTTTACAGAAACTTTGGATTTTGAAGTTGGGATGGGGTGACTTGTTACCAGTAGCTGAGGCAAATGAATGCAGAGAATAGTATACACAGCTGATTGATCTTAAGAAAATTGAAATACCTTGTTGTTTAGGTTATACGTGTGACGTTGTATCTGTGCAACTTCATGGTTTTGCTTACGCGTCAAAGTTTGCTTATAGAGCGGTGGTGTATTTGAGAACGGTTAATACGAGGGTAGTTCAATAAGTCTTTAGAATAAAGTATAAAAACAATTTTTTTGGGTAAATTTTTTTTTATTTTTCAACATAATCTCTTTGGAGCTCTATACACTTGGTCAATCGCTTTTTAAGTTTTTTTAATCCTTCAGAAAAGTGCGTTTTCGGAAGTTCCTCAAAATAAGCACTTACAGAGGCAATGACGTCTTCGTTGTCCGTAAATCTCTGTCCACCGAGCCATTTTTTCAAGTTTGGAAATAAGAAAAAGTCACTGGGGGCTAAATCTGGTGAATACGGTGGGTGTTCGACCAATTCGAATTTTAGTTCTTCAATTTTAGCCATTGAAACGAAGCATGTGTGAACTTGGGCGTTGTCGTGACGAAAGAGAATTTTTTTCTCGCCAAATGTGGTCGTTTTTTTTAAATTTCTTCTTTCAGCTGCTCTAATAATGATGCATAATACTCACCAGTAATTGTTTTACCCTTTTCCAAGTAGTCAATAAGTATAATTCCACGTGCATCCCAAAAAACTGTAGCCATAACCTTACCAGCTGACTTTACGGTCTTTGCCTTCTTTGGAGCTGGTTCGCCTGTGGAAATCCACTGTTTGGATTGTTCCTTTGTCTCAGAAGTGTAGTGGTGTATCCATGTTTCATCCACAGTCACAAATCGACGAAAAAATTCATCAGGATTCCGACTTATGCGCGCCAAAAGAGTCTCAGAGGCGACCACTCTATTGCGTTTATTCTCAGCTGAGAGCAAACGCGGCACCCATCTTGCCGATAGCTTTTTCATGCCTAATTTTTCATGTAGAATTGAAACAACTGCACCTATAGATATCCTTATGGCCTCAGCTAACTCACGCACTTTTAATCTTCTATCCTTCAACACCATATCGTGGATTTTATTGATGATTTCGGGAGTAGTTGCTTCTACGGGCCTTCCTGAACGTGGTTCGTCACTTATTGATGTACGACCACGCTTAAATTCATTTACCCAGTTATAAACCGTTGCTAAGGCAGGGACAGATTTGCCATGAACTGAGTCCAATTCATTTTTTATCTCATATGGAGTTAAACCCTTTAAATGAAAATGTTTAATTACCGCTCTGAACTCGTTTTTTTCCATTTTTCTTAACAAGCAATTTTTTTTTTTTCAATTGGTTATAAAAACACGTAAACTCAGAAGATGTGGACTGTGACTGCACCATATATCTAGTCGGGAGTGGTGCTGACTGAAAACAGATGATTTGGAGCGATTCGCGCGCCATCTGTTGGTCATTCTAAAGACTTATTGAACTACCCTCGTAAGCATCTAAACATAAAAGTTGCATTGGTACGGGCAAAATCCAGAGTAATACCTTTGAAAACGTTGAGTATTCCAAAATTAGAATTATGCGCTGCACATTTGCAAAGTTGGTAAACAAGATTTTGTGTCAGTTCGATCACTCTAAGTTAGAAGTTTATTTATGGTCCTATTCTTTGGATATATTGTACTGCTTCAAGGACATTCCCTCAAAATGACCGCCATTCATTGCCAATCGCTGTTCAGACGTTCACACTATCGTACCTGAAGCTCACTGGGCGCAAGTCAGGACGAACGACACTCCGGCAAATTTAGTTTCTCGAGAAGTCAGGCCGGCTGAGCTGCAATCTTTAAAATTTTGGTGGAAGAGTGCCGACTAACTGTCACTAAAGCAGGATAAATGGCCTGTCTCGTTATTACAAGTTGAAGCCAGTGATGAATCAACGAGAGTCTGGTCTGCGGAGAGCAGTTCAGCTGCGCTTGTAGCATCGATTACAGTTATTAATGTACCTTCAGATAGTAGAGTAGTCGATGACTTTTTGCAACTTACTGATAGATGTTCCTCACTCTACAAGCTCTTAAGAGTTTTGGCTTATATTTTAAGATTAGTAGATAGAATTCGTGGAGTTTTGAAACGAGATGCTACAGTATCCAATCTCTCAACAGTAATGTAGTGATATCAGCATCAGAAATAGCTACAGCATGTTTAGTATGTATATATTTATTGAAGAATTCTCACTTTTCGAAAGAAATTGAATTATTGAAATGTAGTAAAACATTAGCAAATTCTTCAATTCTGGTCAACTTAAATCCGTTCATAAAGGATGATTTGTTATTAGTAGGTGAACGCTTAAAAAACTCGCTATTGTCTTTTGATCAGAAACACCCAGCAATTTTTCCGTTTCAGGGCCATTTCACAAGGTTAGTTATCGAGGATTGTCATATTAGAACGTTGCATGGTGGTGTGCAGTTTACAATGGCCAAACTTCGTAACCAGTACTGGCTGATCAAGGGAAGACAACGGGTTAAACCAATCATACACAATTGTGTAACGTGTGCTCGTTATAGAGCTACACAGAACTATCAGCAGATGGGAAATTTAACAAGTCAAATGTCAAGTCCTAGTCGTCCATTTAGTCAGTCAGGCGTTGATTACGTAGGTCCGCTTCACATCCGTACATCGTCAGGTAGAGGGCACTCATCATTTAGAGGTTACATTTGTTTATTTGTCTGTCTTAGTACACGTGCTGTACATTTAGAGGTAGTTTCTAATTATTCTGCAGAGGCCTTCTTAGCAGTATTTCGCCGTTTTATTTCAAGACGTGGTCATTGTCACTTTTTACTCAGTGATCAAGGCACAACGTTTGTTGGAGCTGATACTGAGCTTAGAAAGATGTATAGTAATAATTCAAGTTATTGTCAGCAGTTAGCTTCTGTTTTGGTTAGAAAAGGAACCAAGTGAAGGCTCAATCGGCCTGACGCCCCGCACTTTGGATATATTTGGGAAGCGGGTGTAAGTCCACAAAATACCATCTGCGGCGAGTCATTGGTGAAGCTAAATTGACGTTCGAAGAGTTCTCCACGTTGTTATGTCAGATTGAGTCATGTCTCAATTCACGTTCAATTTGTCCTATGTCCGATGATCCCGCTGATTTACAGCCGCTCAGTCTGGCGCATTTCTTGATTCACCCCGATTCATTTATTGTTCCAGAAGCTGATTGTTTACAGGACAATATACCACCTGCCAGACGTTGGCAACTGTTACAGCAGATTCCCCAAAGTTACTGGCGACGTTGGTCTCAAGAATATCTGCAAGGGCTGCAGAGACGAAACAAATGGGTGTCCCTACGCGTGGTGTATAGGTGGATGATTTGGTTTTAATACGCAACGAGCTCACTCCGCCTTCACAGTGGCCTATGGCAAGGATCATACAGTTGCATCCTGGTAATGATGGTCTGACCAGGGTAGTCACCTTACGCACCGCCAAAAGTACGCTACAACGTCCAGTTACTAAGATAGTTATGCTGCCAATTAATGTGTGATTATAATTATCTTGATTGTATTATCATCAAGATGTTTAATTCAATTGTGGATTAAACAAATTATTGTATGTTCTGCGAAAATATGTGAGCGGAATGTTAAGGTTTATATCTATATATGTTCAATTACTGCATATTTCAAATATTAAAATCACTTCCGCCCTCACACTCTCACGCTTTAGTCTACCCGAGGATGTCGAACCATGCGGTCACGCTCTAATAACTAGCTTACATTAACATTAAACCTGTGCATAGTTATTTACTTCATCATACTCCGAATCCTTGAACCTACTTAAACATTGACTAAATAATTAATAAGTAAATATTTAATTATTAATTAAAGCCCTGAGTAATTGATAATTAGAACTTATAATTGATAATTAAAGTACTAAGTAATTGGTAATTAAAAGTTTTAATTAATAGTTAAAAATTAAAAATTTAATTATTATGTATTCTGTGCTATAATTGATAATTGAAAGTTTTTTGTTATTATTTTGTTTTACGTATTTTGTGTTAATAGTTGGGTATGTGGGTATAAGTGTCGGTAAATAGGTGTAAGGATAGATGTGTGAGAATGTGTGGGTATGTCTAAATGATGACGGATGGGGAGTGTGTGGATATGATTTGTGACATAGGATTTTGTCACCCTGGTCTGTTTAGCTTTAAATACTTATTTAAATATTCACTCCAAGGGTTAGCTCTACACTTTACCGTATTTATTTAGAACAAAAGGGCGCCAGGTAAACCGCGGCTATCCCAGCATGAACTCTATCCCCAAGGAGGTTCCATGATACATGAAGTAAGGATGAATTATTTAACTACTAAATGATGGCACTATGATTTAATCAATTTAAGTACCTAGGCTTTATTTATTTAACCTTCAAGAGTGGTCGCTATTTATACAAATTACGCTTGGACATGTTATTACCGTACGGATTCAATATGGCTACGCATGCCCGCGCGCGCGCCGCTTCCAACGGCCGAACCACCACGCGTCCCAAGACAATTATTTAATCGTTGACCGCTATGTAACCCCTCAAAATTTCCCACTTGCAACCGGAATTTCCCTCTTTCAACCGGTTTGGTTCCCTGCGTTATATGTGGCTACTTTGTTCTCAAACACACGTCCCAATGTAATATCCGAATGATTCCAAATTATATCAAATTGATGTGCACTTAATTTACTCATTAAGTGTCACACCACCATTACTCAAATTACATCCCTATGATAGAATTAATAATAATGATAATATTAATAATACTTTATTACCAGTCTGTCGATATGCCGAAAGTCGTTCGACAATTTCAACAATACACTCGACGCAGGTCCAAAATGTCCACGTTGAGTGCGTTGAGTCACTCGTTCCGTGCACGGTCTCCCGCGTTTTCCCCGTCGCAAATTTTTAATAAATACGCTATCAACTTCTAACTATGACTAATACCCTCCCACTCATAAACTCAACAAATCTAACGAATCTAACAACAATAATAACTTTAACTCTACTACTACTAAATCTTAAGTATAGCTCTCACAAGAGAAATGTGTTCTTTGGTAGATGCTCTCTCTCTCTCTCTCTCTCTCTCTTTCTCTCTCTTTCTCTCTCTTTCTCTCTCTCTCTCTCTCTCTCTGTATCTCTCTCTCTCTCGTCCGGCTCGTCCGTCGCGCGTCTGCTGGGTGCACCTGCTCGTGTTTTGGCTCCTGCATTTACACCGCACTCTGCTGCCTCCTGCGCCTGTGAGCCGGTCTGTTGTGGTGCCTGCACAGTGGAACATACTAACCATAGCTGTGATAATAAATCACAGCTTCCACTGGTCCATCGGCACGGCTTTCAACATCCAAGCAACAACACCCGGCCAGGTGTTTTTTGAGGTTAAGAGAGGTGAACACGGCAGAGTGGCGGGAGCCAAGCACGAAGCATAATCCAGAGGTACCACTTCATTCTGGACACACAGCACGCAGCGCCATACTATCAAGGCGCCATCTGCCGACTCGAACTGCAACTACGTGACCACCGAGGCGACACCTGCTGCATCCTAGACACACCATCAGTACCTTCCACGACTCATCTTTGTCGCCACTAACACCATGGTCGACAACTGCGCCATCTGCGGGGAGGTTCCTAGGAGCAGCAACTCGCTACGTAAGTGCTGCATATGCGATATTACTTACCATCCGGCGTGCAAGCCTCTTGCAGTGCTTACCCGCGTACAAAGGAATGCACTGCAGCTACAAACTAAAGCGGTAGCGTGCCAGGCATGTATCGACTCGAAGAGGTCGATGTTCGAGTCGGCAGTCGCGCGCGCGACGAACGCCAGCAACAATATGAGTGGGAAAGAGAAGGAGCTAGCCGCGTCCACTCCGGCCAATAAAAGGCCTGCAACAGCTGCTCGCACCAATCAGGCGAGCAAGGCCGCGCCCACCAACTCCTCATTCTCTCCGTTGCAGGGGCTAGGCCCCGCCCCCACCAGCAGCCTACTCCGGTTGGCCTCACAGTCTCCTGTGACGTCAGTAGGCCCGCCCATTTCCAGTACAGGAGCAGAGCACAGTGGGGAATCCCCGAGTGACGTCACGGCCAAGAATGCGGACCGAGCTAATAATACTTCACAGTCCTCCTTCTCCAAAAATAACAGCAGTATTAATGATATAAATGCGTCCGTCATCCGTATGCTAGATAGTACCGCGTTAAAAAAGGGAACAACGGTCTCCTGCCTAGTGGAGTACGCGAATTCTACTTCAAGAAACATTGATAATGCACTTGCTAGACATTGCACCTCTATTGAAGGCAGATTGGAGGCAATTGTAAATAGGCTAAATACGTTACCAGCAGTACATACTTTGGCACTTTCAATTGACTCTAAGCTGCAAAAAATTGAGGAAAAACTGTCGAAACAACACTCCCAGCTGGAGGAGATGAAAAAGGAGAAGCAAGTGCTTTATCAAGAAATAGATAACCTAAAAATTAAAAATAAAAAATTACATGATAATAACGTAGAAACGAACACTTTATTGACCAATACAGAGGTAAATTATAGCATGTTAATTGAAAAAATCGATAATCTAGAGCAGACAAATCTCGAGTCACAGACTAAAATTGATAATCTTGTATTAAACACTTTTGAAAACGATTTCCTAAATTTAACAAATAAAATCAATAGAGTTGAACGTGACAACAAGGAAATAATAACAAAAATAGAAAAAATAATAACAAAAGAAGATTTTACCTCTGTATATACTACTACTATTGAGAAAATTGAAAGAAATGTTGAGAACATCCAAAAAGATAACCAACTCATACTAAATAAAATAGAATTCCAAAAAATCGCAGTACTCTCCAGTACACAAAACAATACCGTTTCTCTTATAAGTACAACAAAATGTAATACTGTTAATAATGCGTCTGCTACGAATAGTACCTTACTCGACAATTATAGTGATATAAGCGAAACAATTGACAATTGTGAAATCAATAATGACGGGTTTATCCAAATTGTAAATAGTAGAAATAAAATGTCTAGGCGTTTGAATAAGTATAATAACGACAATGCTGACGCTGCAGCATCACCTGCACGAAGCACGCGGGTGCAAACGATTGATGGGGGGACAATGCACAGTAAAAACATTAAAAGCGGTAATACGGAGCTCATTTTTTCAAACATTTTCGACGGTGATGTCTCTAAGCGTGTTGACGTCGCACACGCGATACTGTGCCGTGTCCTTCCATCAACACGAAAAATTGATATAATAGGCACACGCCTGCTTCGGTCAGAAGAATCAACAGCTGCGGCATTAGCAGATACAAATGGCGAACGTAGAAGGTCACCATGGGTTGTTACCCTTTCCAGCAGTGCGTTAGGCGAGAAAATAATGCGAGCCAAAAAGCTTATCACTGGCTTTCATGCTAGAGATGTCGACATTGCAGCTCTTGACCAGGACACAAGGGATGGGATTATAAATGGGAAAATTTTTATAAATGAATTGTTAACAAAAGAATGTTTTATTAAATATAGAAGTCTCAAGGCCCTTGCGATGAGACTTAATTTTAAATATGTTTGGCATAGAGGGGGCCGTTTCCCGGTGAAGAGGCGCGATGGCGATGTCTCTCATGAATTTTCATCTGCGGCTGATTTACAGACAATAGTGGCATCATATGCCATTAATCAACCATCTCAAACTGTAAATACTGTAAAAAAAACTGTTGATAATGAAATCGTAATTGATAATAATGTAATTCCGTCAACTGCTGCAAAAAATTGACTATCCGCAGACACTGCTGGGGGGGTTCACTGTAAGGGACTGAGGGCAGGTTTTGTCAATGTTACCTCTCTGAAGGGGCACATTGGCATGATTAAACAACACCTTTCAGCTCGTCCTACCAACCATCTCTTTAGGGTTGCTGAGTCGCACCTTGACCCTGATGTTGGGAGTGATCTCATTCAGATCGATGACTACTCACTACTTAGACTTGATCGTAATAAACTAGGGGGCGGGCTAGTCCTGTACATTCATAACACTTTCAAGGCCAATTTACTATGCAGCTCTCCAACAACACAGGAGGGCAGGCCATTTATACCTGAATATTTAATGTGCAGTGTTCAGCAGGGCAGCCTTCCCCCCGTCTTTGTTGCTTTAATATACAGACCACCACACGTACCGTTTTTACAGGGCTCTGACTTAATAGACAAACTGACGAGACATACTCAAGACTTTAGTCACAAAATTATTATGGGAGATCTGAATGCGAACCTACTCGGAACGTCAGCCGATGCGAAATTTGTTAGACGGTTGGCTGATGATCTTAACCTTCAAATAATTGATCATGGTGCGACTCATCATCTCACGGATTCTCACACGTGGATTGATGTGATCTTGACAGATAATAATGACGTTGTACTGAGCAGGGACAATCGGCCGGCGCCTTTTCCCAGTCATCATAACATCATAGAGGTCGAGATTGGGGTCGAAACTGCTGCATCCCCTGTGGTTGAATCATTCAGCTACAGGGATTTTAAGTCGATCCAGCAAGACGACCTCCTGTCTCACCTAGCTGACTGTGATTGGTCGCGGATCGATGGTCCCGCGGCGGGTGTTGACAGTCAATTAGAGTGCCTCAGTGTCAACCTCATGGCTGTGATAGATAAAATTGCACCGTTAAAAGAATTCATGCCGAAAAGGAAAACGAATCCACCCTGGGTTGATGCTGAACTAATACATCTTTACAAAAAACGTGACTTCGTACGAAGACGCTATTCGCGGACCAATGACGACAGACTGTGGCGGGAGTATCAGGGCCTTGCAGCTGAAGCTGAATTACGAACGAAGGAAACAAGGGAAAGATTTTTACAAAATAAAATTTCTGAAGCGATTAATAATAAGAAAGATATCTGGAAAGAGCTCAAGGCTCTGGGCCTTCTGCCAAAGACAAGAGAGGAGCTTCATGGTTTCTCACCGGAAGAGCTCAATGCCCACTTTGCAGGGGTGTCGATCTACCAAAATGAGGGTGATGAAGAACTTGACAACGTCCTGACCACTGCCAGTGATGACGGTTTTGTTTTCCGAGAAGTAAGCTTCTCGGACGTGGTTCTGGCTGTTGCCCACTTCTCATCACAAGCCAGAGGGGAAGACGACATTCCCCAAAGTATAGTGGCTAAGGCTCTTCCGTTTGTGGGAGATCATATTGTTAAGATCTTTAACTCCTCTCTGTCCAGTGGCATTTTTCCGGGAGCTTGGAAGGGAGCTCAGTTGGTGCCTTTGAAGAAGAAGCCTGTCCCATCTACGGTGTCAGATTTCCGACCAATTGCCCTACTGAGTTTCCTTTCTAAGGTCCTTGAAAAACTCGTACACGACCAAATAACTGACTTCTTACGAGAAAATAATACTTTGGACCCGATGCAGACTGGTTTTCGACAGAATCACAGTACACAGACAGCACTACTGAAACTGACGGAGGACATAAGATCAGGCATTAACAACAACAAAAAACTATTGACTATTTTGTTAATGTTTGATTTTAGCAAAGCATTCGACACCATCTCACACACTAAACTGCTGCGTAAGCTGATGCGCATGGGATTCTCCAGGAGTGTTCTCCTGTGGCTTAAGTCATATATCATGGGGAGACGACAGAAAGTCGTCACAATCACAAACGGGGATTCAGGTTGGCTAACCACCAATCTTGGCGTTCCACAGGGCTCAGTCCTGGGATCCCTGCTTTTCAGCCTGTACATAAACGACTTACAAGACGCACTCGACTTAGATGGTGTCGAACACATACTTTACGCTGACGACTTGCAAACCTACACACAAGTGACCCTGAAGGGT